>VWZY01002472.1:189152-201598 GCA_013399075.1 Chloroceryle aenea
GCCATTGTTCATACACTCCCATTGGCTCCAGATTCTGCTGATTGTTTAGCCTCATTGTCAGAGCCACTTCCGAGCATGGGAAGCATTTGTTTGCTTAGCTACCTGTGCTCCAGGGGTAGTTCTCCTGTCTGAATTCACCAGGCTGAATGGCAAGCTGAATACCTGGAAAAGTAAAGCATCTGAAATGGGAATCAGATGATAACATTATTAAAAGCCCCCTCTAGGGACCACATGACACAGGCTATGCAGTTATGAGGATGCATCTAAGCTGAGCTCACATCATAGTAATTTGTTTTCTATTTATGCACTCCTTAGCTTTGAAGAGAGTCCCTTGAATGTTACATGATGGGATTGTGTCAGATGTGTGCAGGGTCAGGGACTCCATGGTGCTGTACCAATGAACTCTGCTTTCAGCCTTAGTGACTCGAGCATATGTCTGTGTCTCAACCTACATGGAAATACTACTTATTTGATCTCCCAGGGCACTGGAATACATGATAAAAGCACCCCAAATTCTGACCAGCAATCCTCAGAACAAAAAGCCAAAAAAATTCCTAGAAGAATACAAAACAAATATTAGTGTTGACTACAATACTGTAGCAGGATTACATGAAAAAGCACATTAAATGTCTGTCAGTAAGCATATTGTTTTATGTCAGGATCATTAACTAATGATTTCCGAAGCAGTTTAAATATTCCAGTCTGATGGACAAGGTGTGGAAAAAGCTGCAACATGGGAGTCAAAAATCCTTAATTCCAATGCTATTTCTAAACCTGACTGCTCTGTGGGTTTTGGCAAAGCACTCAAACTCTTCACTTCTGTCTCTGAAATAGTGACAATAATAGTGGCAATGGCAATAATATTCTAAATGAGGTTGAGTATTTGTTGCTAAACTATTTTACATATGGTATACATATTAAGGTGTATGGTATAGATATTAAGGTGCATCTGGTCCTTGGTGTTAGACTTTGCTGTGGACTCATGCTCAGCATTGTGTCTTCTGAAATAAACGTTGGTCAAACTTAGCCATTGACATTATACTACTAGAAAAATTGTATATTCAACAGCCATATGGTATGCCTGTCAGAAGGCTTGAGGCAGTCAGAAGAAAAGAGGCTTTCTTTTAACACAAATCATCACCAAGGTTACTCAGAATATTCACATCATACATCTTCTACACTCTGGCTTTTTAAGATGTGAAAATGAGATGCATGCAGTCGTGTTTTAATTTAGATAATAATTTTCTATCTTTGGCAGGAAAATAATAGAACTGAAGAAAAAGGCTTCTATCAGTGCATTTTCATGTGAAATAACACTAAAAATGAAGTGATAAGGATAAACCATTCTCTATTTACCTGTACCTACAGTGTTGTAAGGTCATAGGTGAAGTGCTATCAACACTGGGGAAAAAAAGGAAACAGAACAAAAGTGTGAGAAATTTCATACCTTACATGCTAGTCCAAGTTCAAAGCAAGTGATAGGAGAGACTGGTCCCTTCTTCTTTTCTTGCTCTTCCACTCCAAAACCCCAGCTTGGACACCACCTCATTACTGGGCACATTGCAGACATGCAGTGGTCTTTTTCCTTCCTGTTCCACCTCCAGCCTCAAAAGCACTTTTTAAGATATATCTGGTTAATCTTACTGATTAATTTTAATATCTTAGTAAAGTATTCTTGGAAAAGCAACCACTTTGTATCGCCTCGTTCTAAACTTCTGCACTGTAAGTCAGTCTTCCCTGCTGGAGGAGAGGACACCAGGACACCTCTCTAATATTTGGCCAAATTGTATTCTATTTCTTTTGCGGACGAGGTCACAGAAATAAAAGCAGCTACTGTAGAATTATTCAATTTATTTGGTATGGGACAGCTTGATGCTAATAAGGGCTGTCATGTTACCTGTCAAATCAGGTGGTGGAATGCTGTTGCAACCAAAGGGACACAAGTATCATGATGATGATCCAACTTGGTGAGTAGGATGTTGTGGGGNCACCTCCCTGTTCTTTTCCTTTGGGGGGGTATATTTTCTTTCACCTTCCTTTTTTCATTGATGTACCTGTAGAAGCCCTTCTTGTTATTTTTTATGTCCCTTGCCAAGTTCAGCTGCAGCTGTGCCTTGGTCTTCCTGACCTCATGCCTACACAATCTGGCAGCATCTCTGTACTCTTCCCAGGATACCCATCCCTGTCTACACTGCCTGTGCACCTCATTCTTGCTTTTTAGCTTGTCCAGCAGGTCATGACTCAGCCATGCTGGTGATCTTTCAGTGTTGCTTCCAACACTGTTTGCTGAGAGTCTGTACAGTTTAAGCATCTGAAATACATCTAAGCCACCTTTAATTTGTCTGATTAATGTACCAGCAAACACATCTGTGAGAGCAGGAAGCTGTGTACTTATACAGGGTAAGGCAACAGTTTTACTGAGCCTAGTGCTGTCACTGTGACTGCACTATTAGCAGTAGTAGCAGATATGAAGTTAGATAAGGCAGATCAATGGGCAGCTATGTTCCTAGCTTATGGTACAGACAAGATTCATCATGCCTAGAATGATCTGCAGTGGGTCTTAGTCATTCTCATTTAATAGCACACCCCAAAGGAATTAAGCCCAGCCATGTGATGCAACTGTACAAATTCCCTACATTGAATATAGACAGTGGTGAGAGGCAAGATGCTCTGAAGATCTTAAGATGACAGCTGAGTTTGTCTAACTTCAGTGCTCCCATTTGTCACTGGCCTTTAAGGTAATATAGATACTTGCCTCCAAGAGAGATATAATTTACTAAAACCTGCATATTTTTCTTTGGGAAGAGAAGTAATCAATATCTAATCAATAGAAAATATTAAACCCCTCAGGATCCATTCTACTGACATTCTTTACAACATAGGTAGGAAATGGTCCACTTACAAGTGTGTGTTTTGTTCAGCATAAAAGAGGGAAGGACTACACTTTGAGTTGCTGTGATCTGCTGTGGCTCCAGGACGTCATGTCTCATCTTACCCAGCAAAGCCTAAACCAGTTGCTGGTCCTAGGAAATGCCTCATCTTTTCCTTTATTAAGTTTGATCATTGTATATTCATGAAACTGTTCACCCTCAAGACTCAGCAAAACAGAATTTACCAAATGATTTTTTTGTTTTTATTATTTTCTTTTATTTTTCCCTGATTTTTTTATTTCTAATTTTGCTCCATGTAGTCCATAAACAGATTTTGTGAGGAAGTGTTGACTCCACAACAAGATAAATGCATCTCAGGATTCAGATCTCCTTGAGTTCATCTAAATGAACTGAAACACACCAACCTGTAATAGGCAACCATATGGTTACAGATGAGCAGGTAATCTTACCTTCAGTGCATCTCTTGGATGTGAGGATCTTGCTGCATAAGCCTATCTAGAAATATCATATGCACAGTATAGGCAGTATACATTGGTATGCAGTGGTGACTTCAGCAATGTCAGATGGTATTACTTTGACTGATCATCTCTGTGAGATAGGTCCTTGAACTATGATCTTTTATGCTTGGATCACTCTTCAGCTACCAGATTGGGATTTCAAATTTGAACAATGAATTTAGTATTACGACTATGAGTTAAAGCTGAAATATGCTTTGTCAGATGATAACTATAGTAAAAAACACATATGTAAATAAATTAAATGAGAATACAACTCCCTGAACCTGTACCAGTGCACCAAACTTCTTACAGAGATATAACTCATTCTGGAATTCAACCTTTCCTCACCTCTTGCAGAAAACGATTACATTTTATACAACAAGAATGCATTGTGAACAGATGAACACCAACACACACTACTGCTACTGCAATGTCTAGTGTGTCCCTTGGCATATACACTGTGGCCATGGTCTAATATGATTCTAATCTTTACACTGATATTAAGAAAAAATAATACAAGCCTTCCAATGTGAGATGATCAATCATTTTAGATGACAAATAGATTATAATTTCTGGTAGCACATAATGATCATCAAAGCAACATGCAAAGCAGAGATAGAGTTTTATTAGACACTCTTCAGGTATTAAATACTCTGAATTTGGAGGGGGAAAAAGGGTTTCTGATCAATACCTGATACAATATAGTAGTACTATGGTCATGGCATGCTACATGGATGGCCTTCATAAGATGTCATCATGCTTGTATCTGTGTCAGAGAGATAGTGATATTGATGAATACAGAATTTTGAGTAGCAAAATAGTTTATTCTGATCAACATGATGTTACAAATATTATGTCTAAGCAAACTAATTTAGTTTTTTTTTTTATTTTCTAAACTAGCAAAATTGTGTGATGAAGCAAAATACTTTCATATACATTTTTAAAAGGTTTTCAAAAACATTCTACATTACAGAAAAAAATCAGATTGTGTTGATACTGACTACATGGAATAGACAAAAATGAGGGTCTGATGGATTACAAAAGTAGTAAAAGTGCTTAAAAAGAGGTTAAATAACAGTTGTTATTAGTCTTGGCAGAATCCTGCATAGGTGAGCTTTTAGACAAATCTGGCAATTATTACCAAAGGAAGAATATAAAATTATTAATGACAAAATATGCAGAGGATTAAAAAAATAATTAAATGGAAACTAACGACAGAGTTAAATCCATGACAAGTGTTGATTTGTAAGGCAGAGTCCTTCATAAAATGTTTCTTTAGTGGTGTGATGTCCAGGGAGAGGGCCTGTAGGTCACACACAAGGTGACATTCTGGAAGGCATTGCCTATTAGACTGCCCTTATCTTCTACCTATGTTCCTTACATAAACCAAAGGACATGAGAAGAATAAGAATGTAGCATTACATTTTCAAATGAAATTAACAACAGCATATTTAGATTATTGGTCTACGATAAATTCAGAAAAGTGGAGTCAAAATTATTTGACTGATTCATGTTGAACAGACAAAGAACTTAGTCCATTTACTTTTCCAGAAGAAGGTCAAGACCAGTCTCGATGACAGTGTCCTAGGAAAGTACATTTATCTCTTTTCTAATATATACAACTTTAATTAAGAAGAAAAAAATTGGTTTTGGTTTTGGTTTTTCTCTCAGTGATATCAGTCTGAAGTTAGGTAAATTCAGCTGAGAGATGAATGCATTTTTAGCAGTGAAAGTAATAAAGCATTAGAACAATTTACCTATGAAAGTAATGGGTTTTCTATCACCCAAAAGTCTCTAAATAAAGGCTACACATCCTTTTGGAAGATATAATTCAAACAGAAGTTAGGGGTTTGATTTGGAAATTACTGAGCTATGTTCTTTGCTACATTGAGAGATCAGTCTAGGAGATTGTAATAACCTCTCAAGGCCTTGAAATCTGTGAATCTAAGTTGTGGCTTAGCTTACGGAACAACACAGCAGAAAACAGTGCTTACACTTCCTCACACCACCCTCTCTCTGCCCTCACTGCCTAAGAGCACTGATGACCCAAACCATGTTAGGTGGCTACAACTTTAGAAGATCTAATACAAACTTCCCTGCTGTATTGTAAATACAAGAGCTCAAGTGATCTGAAGGGAAGTGCAGTCATGGTATCACTAGGTAAAAAGAAGGCAGAGCAGCTCAAAAGCTGCTGTTTTGTAAATTTTATGCAAAACTCTTTGACCATTAGGTCTGTCTCTTTCTCTCTCACACATTCTCTCTGAGATGTCTCAAACCCAAGTAGACAATGATTAAAGTTCTTGTGGTGCATTATGTTTTGCATTTTATAGTATTAATTAAAATATTTTAAGTAGAATTAATGATTTTTTTTCTATAGTACTGACATATATAATTTCAGGACCTTCTCAGGAAAGCTATTTCTGAATTGACCTCTCTGTTAGGTTGTTCCAGTTGGTTTGTTGACTTTCATGTATGTTACGGTACTGTGCTTTCCACTTAGGTGCTTACTTGAACAGACACTGTCCAGGGTATTTTCATAATAATATACCTATGCAATACTTGTGGCAACAAACCTTTCTTTTCTTAGATTATAATAAAGCCCAACACACAAATAAGAAGCTGCTAGGAAAGTTTCAGTGCCACTGACTGAAAACTATAGATGAGTTTCCATCCATTTCTTTTATTGTCCTACTTATAAAATACATGAAATATCATGTAATTCTTTTGTGTTTCTTGTTATTACTTGTTTAATATAAGTGATTATTTTATATTACTTGTAGCTCTAGTTGGTATGAATACAGAGCTTCAATTAAAACGGGGTAATTATGATCCTACTCTTGTGTGTGCTTGATGAAAGCTGTGCATATTTAATTTTTAAATAAGCATCCCATTTTCAGAAGTTCAACAAGAAAGAATTCAGGTGGAATTCCTTTGCTGAAGTTGTAGTGATCACCCTGCAGTGATCACCATGGTCATGGCCTGTGGTTTGTGCTTCAGATATCTGGACATATTCCTCTTTTCCAGAGAATCACATGTTCAGTTCTAGACATTGTAATTTACTGCAGATATCACCTAATGATAAGACTTCACTAAAGCTTCAGTTGTGATGTCACAAGCTGGTGGGGAAATGTAACTCCTTCACATACTCTTTTTATGGTATTCCCTACTCTTTTCATAGCCTCTTTAGTCTTTGCCACTTGACCGATCTGGTGATATCTACAATGGAAGGATTACATCCTAAAGCAAAAGAGATATTTTTTTTTTTTTGTTAATCATTCCTTGGGATTAAAGTCTACCATACTAACCACACAGGGAAATTAGAATAAGCTATTAGAAAAAGAAGGCTTTAATTCATACATAAAGACCAAACACATCATTTTCAGGGTATTCTTGCATATTTCATTCTAATCCGCAGAGTGCACTTTTTTTTCTCCTTTGTACAGTATTGGATATTGGATGAGATTCATTATCCTTCTCCCCTGGGTGCATATGATCCTCTGTGACTCAGATAACAAAAAATCCAACTCCAAAACATGGGGTAATACCTAGGCAATCAAAGAGGGCATATGCATTTCTTAACTTTCTCAGTATCTATGTAGTCACTGAGTACAACAGATATGGGAAAAAATATTCCCTTGAACAGAAAAATAATATCTATCTTTTATTTTAAATTTGTTTTGAAGAGTATTTTTACATGGTCATTCAATTAAAAATATTTTTGTTGCTTAGATGTCTTGAAAAGTGTTGCTGCTAGAGAAAAGGTAAAAAAAAGCCACTGGTCAGGAACAGTTGGTCTCAACAACTGCCTTTTGACATTTCACTGTGGTGGTAGAACAGACATATTCTTGAAAGATTGGGAGCTCAATTTTATGGTGCAAATTTTAAGAACAGAGTAGTTCAGAGCACAACTCAGTCTTTTGTTCACCTATCTATTCATACTGGATATAAACTGAGTGCTGATGAATTTCATTACTCATTAACAAATATATTGATTTTATTTTAGTCTGAGTTGTCATATGGCAACAGTAAATCTCAGAAAATGTTAGCAAAGCTTTTATCATTTTTTCTTAATTTTTTTTTTTAAGAAAAATGTAAGGATTTTTTTTTCCTCTGGAAAACAAATTCATATAATCTGAAACATAAATGGAAAGCATTATTATACAATATTCAACTAGAGATCAGTCACCGTTCTTATCACCAGTTTATAAAATGATTCAGGCAAGAGGTAGAAGGAAAGAGAAAGTGGCACAAATGCAGACAAAGACTGGCAAATCAAGGTAAAAATGAGATCTCCTGAAATCAGTTTTCCCATCTCACTAATTTTTCCTCCTCCATTTAAAAAAATAAATAAATTAACAATAGGCTGGGTATTGACAGTACATACAAATAATTATGGCTAGTCAGAACTGATGAAATAGTAGGTCATCTGGAAAAAAAAAATAATCAGAACCATTTCTAATTCTTTAAATATCATTAGTCCTTTTACCTCTGTTGACAATTCTTTACTTCTTGGTGACATACAGGAGTAAAAGCAAAAGAATAAATCAAAACATGACGTTATTTTCTACTTCTGGAATCAATAATCTCCAGCTAAAAATATTTAACTACACTTTCTTTATTAGAGAATAGGAAAATTCTAAACAATGAAGGAATATCTTATTGTTAACCTTTGAGTTATTTATGTTATCCTTATCAAAAAGGGAAGGGTGAAAGAGAATAATATATATTTTACCACACACAAAGACTCAAAGTAAATATAGGAACTGAAGAAAAAATTTCCTTTTTCTGAACTACTACTCTTGTGGTCTAAAGTGGTTTCCAATGAACCTGGAAATACACCGAATGCTGGAGTTGAAACTTCTAATGTTTTATCATAGATTTACAGGGTATCCATGTGGTTTAAATCAGCCTCTAAACTTGCAGCTGAACCTAAGAACATCTTTCAACTCACCCATCCTAAGTTTTATAACACTTCATCACTCCATGACGGACCATTGTTTTACCACTTGTGGAGCTTTTAGGTAAGCAAGAGTTAACAGCAGCACCAGAGAGACACCAGGTCTTTCCAAAATTGCCTATGGTAGTGGTAACGTGCTCCTGGCAAACCCTGGCTGACTGCAATGTCAAGCTGTGAAACAATGCCAGGCGTTCTGCTCACGCTGTGTATCTCGAAGTCAGTTCATTACTTTGCTGTCTAATACTTTATTTTCCAGACAGTTACAGCAGATGCTTAAGCATTCTATTGCTATTTCATGAGAGTATCTACTAGACCGAATCTTTGGCGTTTCATGTGCTTTATGTGCCAAGTCCCAGAACACCTCAGTGAAAAGTTGAGAAGAGAATTTAGATCTTGGCTTGCAAGGAGCTATTTGTATGGGACTCACGACTCTCTGATGAGTAGAAAACATTTTGTATTTTCCCGACAACTTTCTTAGGAAATACATGAGCATCTTTCAACAGTGTTGCTATTGGTGCTGAAGTGCCTTTGGTGACTGCATCTGAAGTGCAGTATTAATTTATGTTAGGAGTTTGGATAGCTTCTTTTTTAATTAGCACTATGCTATGCACTTATGCAAGGGAATGCAAAGGCAAACGTTTGCCATGATTTCTTGCACTTGGTGCAGAATGTGATGATCTTTTTGTCCCCTGGTGCTTGTTTTCACAGCCTGTGTCTGACTGGCCTGAAAGACCTTTTTCCAGCCTGGGAAATGTTGCTTTGCCCACTATCAGCCATTCTGACCTTTAAAAAGTGGTCACTGTGTCATACAACAAGGTAAGAGGAGTGAGACCTTACCCTTGGCTCAGCAATCCGGGACATCAATGTAGAGAGTAGAGATCAGACTTGGAGGTGTCGGCAAGATGAACTGCAACACTTTGCACAGGTTAAAGCTTCTAAGGGCACGTGGCTTCATGCCAAGCAGTACTGAATTGCTATCAGCCAAATGAAGGCCTGAGATCATGTTATCTTCTTTTGCAATGGCATGAAGCCTCTAAGGCCTTCTATCAGAAAGAGTAGAAATGCTTAATAATAGATGCTGCTATTGAGATTTAAATATTAATGTCTATCCATACATATTCTCAGACTCTTTTGTATAAGAACATTGTCCTTTATTAACTTACTGAGCTTTCAGAGTGTCAGTGACTACTCTTACAGTGAAGTAATGTGTTTGTGAAGCTCTGTTACTGTTTATCCTTTTTTATGCAAATAGTTTTATCTATCCCTGCTCAGGTTTTATTCCTCTGTCACTAGCATCCATTTTTTCCCTTAGAATTAAAAAAAAAGAAAAAAAAACCCCAACAAACATGCTGAAATGCTTTTCTATGAGATGAGTACATGTAAGACATTTTAAAAACAGGTTTAACTTGTTAGATGATCTGATTTTTCCCAAATTAATTTTATTTACAAGAAAATAGTGTTGTTGTGTTTGGCACTTATGCTCAGCATAGCTTCAGAGCTGGAATCTCAGATTCTCCACAAAAATAAATGTTGTAAAGTGCTTTGACTAATGTAATTGTTAGATGTTCCCTGACTAGCTAATGACTACATACTTGTATTGATATTATGGGATGGTCCCTTCGGGGAAAACCTTGTATTGTTTCCTGTCAGTGTGAGACAGTTTGCCTGCTGAAGTGAAGTGCTACAGGCAATTCAGAGTGTTCAAGAATAAAGTCTGATTAGTTGATGCTGAGGTGTACATGGAAAATAAAACACCAAGTATGAGCCAATAATCCAAATGGTTCCCTAAAAAGAAGCACTAAGACACCACAAAGTCATTTTTCATAAATACCAGTAAGTGGGTGAATGTTTTTCAGATTGCCACGCGGGATCTTAAAATATACATAGATAAACGTCTCTGCCTTCTAGTCACAGAGTCCTGGCTGTAAGAAAATACCATGGAGAATGAAGAAGAGATTTCCTGGCTATCAAAAGCTTATCTAATCAATGCTTCAGAAGGTCCAGCCTGAGCAACAGTAGTGAGTATGTCCCACCTTTAGTATATGTCACCTTTTAATCCAGCCTTCACCCACTAACACACAAAGAGGAAGAAAAAGCTCAGAAGTAGGAAATCTAGTGGAAGCCATCCTTGTCCTGCAGTCATAACTGAACCTGAAATGTGCCCCAGCTGGTGGGAAGACAGGAGAGACCAGAAAGGGGGACAGGCTGGAAGGAAATGAAGAGCTACTGAGTCATCTCTGAGTTGAACAATGAAAAAAGGAAATCGCACAATGAACCATAAAGTGCCATCTAGGACTGTGAAACAGGCCAAAGTAAGTCCCAGTTCTCTGTATGTTGGGCTTTGTGAAGTAAAGGCTGATAATACACTTTAGCTGATGGTTACATAGCTTAGGTAGAATGGCAGGTAACAGTGCTGATGGCATTTGGAAGTTCTTACTGTGCTGTTAAACTGCATGCATGATGACATAACATAAATTTCTAGTTGTAAATGCTAATAGTTGTAAATAAATTGCATTTATTTACCAGGAATTCTGAAGAGGTTTTTACAGTCACAGCATTAATGTGAATGCCAGAGTTAAATTAGCCTATGAAATGTCATTTCCACTATTTCCAGCCTTTCATCTGTTTCATTTACAACCTTAAAAATAATTAACACGATGTGTGTAGAAGAGTTTTTAGATGTATGCAGACAATGTAGGCTACAGAAGAAGGAACAGGTTCAGTCCTTGTGTAGCCTTCCCATAGTAGTCATGACTGAAGATAGAATCTAATTATCCATGAGGGATATTCATTTGTCTTCACCAAAGGCTCTTCGTGTCCACTTCTAACATAATTTTGATTCATCCCTAAAGCTTGGTCAGTCCTGATCTTTCAATGAGGCAAACACTGTCTGTGAAAACAAAACTCTTGTGATTGCAAGGCTAATTAAAGTCCTCCAGGTTGCTATTGGATAACTGTTGATTCTGCGATTTTACTATTTTCCTAATGCAAACTTTTGGTAAATATTACCTTAGAGGGCTCTTTTAGGAAGAAAAAACATGTAAGGGTATTGCTTGGTAATAGACATTTTAAAAACAGACTTGGGGTTAATTATCCACTTTTTGTGAAAATTACAATGCAGCCTGATTTTATGAAGACAGAAACACTGAACTTTGGAATTCCTTACTGTATAACTTTCAGACAGAACTCTGCTTCCCACCCTCTTGCCAAACCAAAGAGGGATAGTCAGTGGGCAGCATTATTTTCTCTCATTCACAGTTTGCTGTATCATTTTTTTAGTTTTTGTTTTCACTGAGCTATGCCCAGGTATAATGAGGTCCAGTAAGCAACCAACAATTAGAAAAAGGGAACATTAGGGGAGAACAACTTTATCAGTAATTCTTTTAATCAATACTTTTATCTCATCAGATGCTCCATTGTGGATAGATTGACTCAAATGAAAAATTATTTCCATCAGGAAGATGATTCCTTGGGGTGTAGTTTCACCCTAAATTTGTTCAAAAGTGTGCATAATAGGGGAAACAAGGGAGCATACAATTCTCCTATTTGTTTCATATTATTAACAGAGATGTTAAACTCTTGCCAGAACTTGATACAAAGCCTGAAGAAATAAGATGAGGCCCTTTAACTCAACACTGACTTCTGCAAAATTCCAGCCAAACTGGCTTTACACAACTAGCAAAGTAAATCTAATGACTGTTCTCAAAACTACCTTTGTTCTTATGGGGGACTTCAACTTCCCAGCTATCTGCTGGAAATACAACACAGCAGAGAGGGATCAATCCAGGAGGTTCCTAGAATACACTGGGGACAACTTCTTCACAGAGTTGGTAAGTGAACTGACCAGGGAAGATGCCCTGCTGGACCTCTTGTTTGTGACCAGAGAAGGACTGGTGGAGGATGTGGTAGTTCGAGGCTGTCTAGGGAATAGTGACCATGAAATTAAGTTCTCTCTTCTTAGAGATGCTAGGGCAGCAATACTGACACTTTGGACTTTCAAAGGGTAGACTTTGACTTGTTTCAGAGGTCTCTTGATAGAATCCCTTGGGAGCTAGTTTTGAAAGATGAAGAAGTCCAGGAAGGCTGGACAGTTTTTAAGAT
>VWZY01002472.1:202374-282876 GCA_013399075.1 Chloroceryle aenea
TTGTAGTGAGGTGTGTGTTGGTCTGTTCTCCCTAGGGACAAGCAATAGAACAAGAGGAAATGGCCTGAAGTTGAACCAGGGGAGGTTCACGTTGAATATTAGGAAGATTTTCTTTACTGACAGGGTTGTCAGACATTGGAACAGCCTGCCCAAGGAGGTGGAGTAGTCTTTGGAAGTGTTTAAAAGCCAGGTAGATGTTGCACTTAGGGTCATGGTTTAGTGGTTTTGATAGGGGTAGGAATAAGGTTGGACTTGATGATCTTGAAGTTCTCTTTCAGCTGAAACAATTCTATGATTCTATAAACAACTACAAGGAAGCAGTTACTTCATTTAATTCTGTGTGCTACCTGCCTCTAAAAAGTCATACCAGTTTTCAAAAGCGGGATCCATGGAAACTGTCATTAACTTCAGCTGGTTTTGTGTCAAATTAGTAAAGCAGTAAGAGAAATTAATACTTTTCTAGAGAAAAAAATGCTTACCTACTTAAAGATGTGGCTTAGTGGTGACCTGGCAGTGCTGAGTTAATGGTTGGAGTTGATAATACTAAAGGTCTCTGCCAACCAGAATGATTTTATGATTCTATGATGCTAAGGGTAGAAAAATACCCTCTTAAACAGATTTTGTATGATTTCTTTGTGGTATCAGAGTTAGACAAATCCTTCACCTCCTTTTTGATTGAGGACAGGTGAATTCAGCCAGTGGTTAACTAATAATTCAGCACAGTATCAATTCTTTTTTTTTTTTTAGTTTATGGATTTCGGTATTTTGCAGGGAAGAAATGAAAGAGTGAATTGTGCTGAACTTCCTACGTGCTTGTCCCCAGAAACATACATTTTAAAGAGGAACTACCAATATACAATAGTAGAAATCCCACTGAGCACAGCTATAATCACCTCTCCACCCCAATATATATTCTTAATTTTATTATATGTAATATGAAGCTCCGTGGAAGTAATAATAAAACTTAATTAAAGATGCATTGTACAACAGCTTTCCCAGTTGAGCAGAGTGAAGATACAACTTAACTCCTTTGCACCCTGTAAATGCACATTTAGTTCTTTGACTTCGATATGAAGTCTCTAGCCACTGTTTCCTCTGGGGAAATGTCAGCAAGAAAAGCTGAGAATCCTACTGTTAATAAAAAGGAAAAGAAAGGAAAGGAAAAGAGAAAAGGAAGAAAAGGAGGGAAAGAAAAAAAAAAAAGAAAATAATGAATGAGGAAAAATATTTCCTGAAAAAATACGGAGCATAAAAAGGAGTCTTTCTAGACTTAGAAACACTTTTTGTACTATCTATCTGTTACATTTGCAACACTAGATTTATCAGAGAATTACTGAACGGTGTGGGACTGGTTTGATGTTATGTCATTCATGGGGCTACAAGATTTTTTTAGCAAGGCTGTGAATGATATGAAATCTCTCTTTTAAAACGTGCAGCTCATACTGTTATATCAACTGTACAGTTGTAGTAGAAGTTAAAGTAACTATAAACAGTAATGTTTTCAGCTAATAATATCTTGAATAGTTTTTCTCTTTTTTTTCTTTCTTTTTTTTTTAATATATTTTATTTTGTAATAGGTAAGTTCACTTCACCCCATAACCAGAGTGTAATGAAATTGTCAACATTTTCTTCATTTCTTCTTTCCTGACAAATAGTGTGAACATATCACCTTTTTCTCTTAATGGAAAACCTAACTGGAATACATCAAAATGCTATTAGGTTTTTCATTTTCTACCACAATTTAATGCTGGGGAATGCATGCAACCTTCATCTGCACACGACTGTAAAATATTCCCTGCCCCTGATAAAATGACTGCAATGGAAAATCAAGCAGAATTGTTCTCTGTTTTGTATTGCTATTCCTTTGTTGCAGTCTCTCCCTGACTGTGTGTAGGAGGATTATCAGAGCTACACAAATATACATGGGTTATATTATCTACTGTGCTAAAAATGACTTAGGTAAAACGTTAATGTGTAAATATGTTTAATTAAACAGTCACCATCTTCAACACCACTTTGCTACTTACTGCCTTTATTCAGAAATAACAATAGTGAAGCAAACAATGTATTTATCCTAAGTTTTGGAAGATGTTGATTTCAGTATTATGTAGAAAATAGAGAAAAAGATCAAATACCTTCACCCCGAGGGAAATATCTGTAACCTATACGTTGTTTAATTCATTTTGTCATGAGCTAAACCAATAGTGAGATACAAAATAAATCTAGACTTGCATATATAATATAAGTCAACACAGAGCCTAAAAATGAAATCCTTCATCTATAATACTATGACTTACAAGATCAAATCATGTTTCTTTTCGAGGCAATTTCTTTAAATGTGAGCAGAATTGGGCCCTTGCTTCACATTCCTCAAAGGGAAAATCTTTGCCGGCTCATAAAAAATTGTTATTGGAACCTAAGTACAAAATGCATAATCATGATAGCAAGTTTCTTTAATAGCAAAGTGTATTAAATAAAATTAATGATACTTTAAAATTTGTAGCATCTCTTACCTATTTGAAAACATGAAAAAAAAATTAAATTATCTATGTGGCAATTATTTCTGTCTCTAAAGTAGTTATAGTAAGTAAAATGGAACTTCTTCACCAAGTTTTATGAATAAATAGGCAAATTATTGGAAGAACCTCAACATTATAAACTTGCCTTTGTCTAAAGCGTCATTGTTTTCCAGTAATTTTATAAATTATACATATTATGGTAATTTTATAAATTATAGATATTATATATGCATATTGTTAAACACATATTTCAGACTAAGTCTATTAATACAAATGAAGGACTCACTAGGAAATAACTTTGATTTAATCTGAAAAATAATATCTAGAAGATTTTACAAAGAATGCAGAAAGAAAATAGGTAATTTCTTTTTCCTTCTTTTTTTAAACAATACATAATGTGCAGAAGAAATCAAAGTTCTAGAATAGTTGTCTCAATGTAAACTAACAGCAAATTACTTGGATTAATTGAAATGAAATTTCTGGAATTCATTTCAAAGCAGCAAAATGGAATAAATGCCTTTTCTCCAAGCACCCTATGTATGTGTATGTACTCATTCTGAAAAGCAAATTTTACTAGGAAGAGACCATAAATTTTTGAACAATTGTAACCAAATTGCAATAATAGTAACGATAATAACAATAATAATGTCATTTTAGTTAAGGCAGTCCTGACTGAAGGGATGAGTTCATAGCATCACTTCCAGTTGTCACTTAACAGCACCTAGATTTGGTCCACGGAGGCTGCAGAAGCAGCTGTAGACAGGTGTCCTACCATTCTCCATGCTCATCAGCAGGCTGTGGCTATTGTCTCAGCTAGAGACATTGTCAGCCCCTAGGAAAACTAGAGATCAAATGTAGAGGTCATTAGTGAGCACCTTTTGGTCTTGCTATAATAACATCCCGATTGCATACATGGCAATTTACATAGCATTACCCATTATGCTTTGTGCTGTGATTTTGCTTTTGGAGGTCACTCTAACTTGATTAACTCTCTCTTAAGAGCGCCTTTTCGAAGCATCAAAGCCCTGCATTAACACATTTCACTCTATATCCCTTGTTGGCAGCTTCTTTGAAACTAAGGGGCTGTGTCAAATTGTAGTGGGAGTCCTGAAAATATATCCCTTAAAAAAAAAATCCATAAGGTAAGACCCAAAACCTTCAATAACAAAATGTCCAATTAAAACCAGTGAGGTGGCCTTGGCAAGCTTACAGCCTTCCTGAATTTGCAGACCTCAGTAGATGTTTTTAATTGCTTTTTCTGTATTATTTATTTGTTTTATCTGTAATTAGATACACAGACTCTCTGCCTCTCTGGTTCATTTTCTTCGACATTAGCTGTTCACAATGGATGTTCCTTCCGCCAGATATCTGTCAGAATTTTGGATTCTATACCCATTATTGAGATTGATAGCAGTTATCAAACCTCAAAACACGCATGTGTTTTTTAAATATTAGCTGTCAGGGTGTGATAAGTTGTGTTGGATTGTATGTTGCAGAGTGTAGCAGAGAGCCCAGTGGGGCTCTGTTTTAAAGATGAACATGCAGAACTCAATGGCAGAGCAGAGAAACAGCATAAACATATAGGCACAGGTACAGACACACAGGCACACATATACACACAATGGCTGTTCAATATTTAATGAAAATCTATAGAAATTGTTCAACATCCTTATCTTTCGTTTTCCAGCATAATGAAAGTGGAAATTCTGGGTTTACACCTGATAGGTTGGATAAAATTTGCTGCAAATTTTGAATAATTAGTTAAACAGAACATGCAGAATGGTTAAAATACTGCAGACAAATGCAAAATGCAGGAAAGAACAAGTGCAAATTGACCTGTGTTATACAGGAGGGAAGTGGTAATCATGCTCTGTTACACATTTTACATGATAGTGGTCTACTAGAAGGTGGCTGCAAAATGTGAACCATACCACAGCTACTGAATCTCTGTGAAATCCTTCCTATTTTGGAATATTAACTAATACATTTTTGTTCGGGACAACTTCTTATCCTTTTTGAGAAGCAGTTGGAAGATTTTGTTTACATTTCTCTTATTTAACAGCAAAAAATGCATGTTGTTATGTCTTTGGAGGCAATGTATATACATGCATCCATATCTGCATAATAACATCATTTTAGACTACGAGTCCAATCTTTCTTTTACACTCCTAAATAATCTCAAAACATTTTACACATTCTTTTCTGCAGAAATTTGCATATTAATGCAGTCTAATTGGTTATTCTTGTAGCCTTTAATGCTATCTGCAGCATTCAGATATCTTTAATAAAGAAGCTGTAGTACAGTTTTGGGCTCTTTAATGGGGACTTTAAAAGTAGATAATTATCCCTTTGTGCATACAAACTAACAGAAACACTTTATACTGACAGAGGATTGCTGCTATTATTTAATTTTTTATTTCTCTAAAAGGTAGGGGTGAAGAATTCACTTCTAGCGAGCTAAAAATGTGGTATTTTAATTAAGTGGAAAACTTGAAAAGGGAAGCTTTTTGCAGAAGGGGCTCAATTGCTTCTTACAACCTTTCTGAAAAGGGCAGAGTGTTAAAACAAACCTCCCACTTTTATTTTCAAAAGGAGGAAAAATCAGAAGCTAAAGATAATCTCTCCATTAGTATTATTAAAAGTGTTCAGCTTTCTTCACATGCTTTAGAAGCAGACAGACTTGTCATGAGCATCACATTTGCAAGCACTGTCACAGCTACTGAAGGCTCTGGTAAAAGCACAGAAGTGCGTTAACAGTAACTGCAAGGAGCCTTTGGGGAACAATAGGCTTACCTATACTGTGCCCAGCTATTCAAAAAAACAAGTTGCTTTATTATACTCTATACTCGCTTTAGTGCTCATATAGTGCTTGACCCAGTCTCATTTTTTGAAGTACTGTCACTAGTTCTAAACACCTTTTTCATTCCCTTTGGGTTAGCTAATTTGACTGTTATAGCATTCACCAAAATAACACTGAATCCAGCGTGTAACATCCAATATGTTCTACTGATAGTGAGACAAACCTTCCTTCAAAGGTTCTCCCTTTTTGTTCTTTTCTTTTTCTTTGATTTGTGCACATACACGTTTACTCATTTGTCTTCTAAAAGAAAGAGAGAAAGAACAATCTAAAAATTAATTATCTTGACAGATGCATGTTGACAATAATTATCTATAAAAAGATGTTGGTATTAAGACAGTAACAAAAAGTAACTCAGGATTTGCAGAACAATGGCAATAGTGTCATTAGTGCCATAAAACTTCTCAAGCACGTCAGAATCGCTCAGAAAGAACAATGTGGGACACTGCTACAAAAGCCTTGTCTAACTAGGAAGTAATTTCTGTTTGGATTTCACTGTGTTGTTTTGGCAATTAATTTGCTCTAGGTTGGTTGCGTTGTTGAATGAAAATACATTTTATCATGCTGTGTGGGTGCCTCATATAGGGTGATGGAAAATGGGCTAAATTTGCATGACCATACTTTGTCTGCTATAATAAAGCCATGGCTGCAGTATAATCAAGCTGAATAAGTAATCAGCTAGGATAGTGTTTTCAGATCTTTTTTCCTTAGGTCAAGTAAGTCTCTAACTGACATACTTTTATAGGATTAGGCAAGATCTAACTAGGTTTGGCATCTAATCTGTTTTACACAGTGGTTCATTTTTTCCATCATTTCTATCCATAGGGAGGCAAGGTCACCCAATATGTAGACAGAACAGACTGTGCTTATGAAAAATAAAACAAGGGGAATGCAGGCGGTTTTGAAAGAGAGTCTGAAACTCTATTCCATTTCAGACGTTGTGAAACAGGAACTCTCTATTGCCAAACAGTGAAATAGACTTTCTAAGAGCAACAAGTTATGTGCAAGTCCTAGTAGGTGGTATAGCAAGCCAGAAATGCCATAGTATTTTAAACATTTCTGACTTCCTACAGCACAGAAATTTCAGCCATTGCTTCTGTACCCTTTCCTGGCATTCATTTCCCGGTCGCTAAAAGAGGAAAAAGCTAAAGCCACCTCATCTCGTGTGTGTTGCAGATGACCAAGGTGAAACATCACAATTTGATAAAAACACGTCTCTGAGTCTCTGAACATGTTGCTTAATTCTTCCTGCTGTAAAAGTAGATGCCTAAGAATCTATTCCAATAACAAGTAAAAATACTGGTCAAACCTTTTATTTTATTTTATTTTTTTTATAAAGACACTCTCTTGAATGCATTCTTACCTTCAGAAACTGAAAGAATACATAGACATCTTCAGAATCAACATAAATTCTCCAATTAATAGAAAAGTAATTACTATGCAAGGCAGTTTTAATAGAACACAGAACAATCAAGATTTCCTTACTAGTCACCCATAACTGAATCCTCCACAATGGAAATCTGAGTGTATGTCTCCACCAAACAATGAGAAACCAGGGCCAAAATGACCTGCAAGATTAGTTCAATAAAATTATTAAAGTGAGAGCAGAATTCAGGGAGAACACTTAATACCAGAGACCTAAGTACTGGGATATTTGTTTGACAGTCAGTGAGGAAGATTTGACTGCATAAACCCCCTCCCAAATAAAACAATAACAACAAATCACCCCCCAAACAGCCAGCAAGGGGTAGATTCCCCTTGATGATCAAGTCCTGTATACTCTTATGAAATAAAGCTGAAATACATTTTAGAAGAATGGTTCACCTTTTGTCCGCTTCTGGCACTAGAGGTAAGAAGAAGACAAGAGGAAAAAGCAGATGGTTCATAAGCTTTATGGATTCCTTAAAGAGACTCTTTGATTATATGTTTATAAGAAGCAGACTGTGGTATAGATGTACTGTCTTGGTGAAACCATTCCTAGAATATTTAGGAAAATTCCCTGTCAGGAGCACTGAAAAAGTCACACTCATTTTCTGTTTATTACAGTAATTTCCACTTACAAAACCCCCAGACAAACCTGTGCCTAGAGCATGGATCGGAAACAGCTTTTTACCCAAAGAAGATACTGCTTTAGATATGCAGCAGGACAGGTGAGAAAATAAAATGTCAATCTTATCTCTGCCTCCTCTGGAAAACAATCCATATACATTTTACGGAATAAAATTGTTGATATATTCCAATCAAGTACCTTTGTATGAAAAGAAGTCTGAGATTTAATATGCTGGAATTCTGTATTTCTCCTCGTACTGGCCACTGGAGAGGACGTCTCCTTCCAGCTCACTACTGTGAGTTACTTATGGAAAATAAAGTGCAAAGAATGCAATTCTCCCTCTCACATGCTACACCTGGCTTGCGGATAAAGATAACGACTGTAGTCCCCGTTGCTTTCTGTTCTTCTTTTCTTCAGATGACTTAATTCATCACAAGCAGGGAAAGCAATAAAATATATGGGAGAAGCAAGTGCTGCAATATGAACATAAAATGTGCCTTTTATATATTCAAATTCATATCCAGTTGTAAGAAATATTCATGACTAATATTAAACTAAGCCCAGAATTAGGCAAAATGCAACAGACATATATTGAAGTGAGCATTTTATTATGTGCTATGTCAGTCAGATTAAAGAAAAGAGTGCATGACACCGACAGGATATTGCATGTATATCAAGCAATCTATTTATATATGACAGGGAGGGTTTGATTTCTGGAAGGAGTGACAACCCAATGAAATAACTGCTTGCCTTCAGAATTACTATAGTCTAAATCTATACCCTTTAGCATACAATTTTAAATCACAATTAACAAAATGTAGATAAATATGTTTGGGAATCAATCCTGACATACAGAATCGAGGAAGAAGAAATCATCTGTAAAAATACCAAGAGTGTCATCAGCACCCTGGCTCTGAAAAACTGAATGAAGGAAGCAAAGGATATTTCTCTGAGAATCCCAGAGAAGGTGATTTAATAAAAGAGCTGATTCGTTTGATGCGAAAAGGGCCTTGAATTAGACGTGTGGGTGGGAAGTTATGTTGTGCTCTTTTTCCCCAAGACCAACATGTAAACTAGGGAAGGAGATCTCCTGCGATTAAGAGTATCTGTTCAGGATATGAACCTGTTTGCAATAATAAATTGCAATGTCTCACATGCTTCACTACTTTTCTAGCCAAGTTAAAGCTTTTCTTTCATGGCATCAGTGTTTCTGGTCATTGGGTAAATATCTGCAGAGGCAGAAACATCAGTGCTAGAAAAGAGAAAATTGGTTCACCATTTTTAAATAGCCCTCGCCGGGAGAAAAAGAAAAACAAACCCACCCAACCCAGAACCCCTAAAGAGCGAAAGCTGAACCCCCTAACTTCATTACCTGCAAAGATAAGGTGCATTGAAACAGAAATTATTTGAGTTCACAATTATTACACTTGGATGCTTGCACAAGAGAGTAAGAGAAAGGAAAAAAACAACCAATGGTCAATTTACTTTATTTCTTTTTCTAGAATTATAATTTGCGTGGCTGTTACATGTTTCCAAGGTTACCTGAACAGAACACATACAGCCCATCTGACATTCAGTCCATAAAGCAGGCTGAATGAGAAAAGCAGATATTCCATGTGAGACACATCAACCTGAATTCTAAGCAGTAATGAAAATCACTGTAGTCAAATCTCTCGCTCTTATTTCCATGAGGTTTCGGCAATATCCATCTGGTGCATTTGGGGGAGCTATTGGACAGATGCAATCAGGTATGGCTTTATACATCAATAATTTCAAACTGTATTTCCTCATAACCTTTCCTTCTTTGTTCAAAAGGGGGCTTCCATTTTAAATTGTAATCTATGACTTTTGAAGCAGATGTTAAAGTGTCTTGCTGACAAATTCTTCTGGCTGATTTTCTTTTCTCTTCTTTCTTCTTCTCCTTACTGTTTTGAAAAGCCATCATGGTAGCATTATGCGAAGGTGAAAGGTACTAGACTGCTAAGGCGACAATTAAACTCCCATTTTTTAGTGGGATTGCTATGGGGATTATGTATTTAGGAGATGCTAATCGAAGTTGCACACTGATGTTAAAATTCAGCATATATTCAGCTACTTATAACCAGAGATTAAACCATTTCCATAACACACTGCTAACATCTTAGTTTGAATACTTTGTACTTCCAAATCTCACTCTACATTAAGCTTGATTACTTGTGGCTTCATAATGCATTTGCTAATATCATCTTAATCCTTCAGTGGCATTATACTGTATAACAATGAATAATGACCCAGATACAGGAGCTACTGTATCGCAAGATCCAAAGAAGATTTACTGCAAGGAAGCAAAATTATCTGAGGTTGACATGCTTTAATAATAATTATTAACATGGGCTAAGAAAACCCTGGCCTCTGATTGGATAAAACCTGCTAAAACACAGGATGAGCTTTACCTTCTTATCTCTGTCTCAAACTTCTGTTAAAAGCAGGTGCTTCCAGTACCTGATCTCACCCCAAGTAACAGTGTGGCTGCAGATTTATGAGCTCTTGCACCCTAGCCTGAAATGAAAGCAGGTTCTTCTCTGAAAGGTTTAAAAGATGAAAGTGCTCTAACAACAAAGTACATGATTAAGCAACCTTTTTGTGATATGAAGTATGTGTTTGGAAAATGTCAATGCTTGCTCATTTTTATTTTTGTTGAAAAAATAGAGTGCATTTCTGATCAAAACTAAAGTGCCTTTGTGATTAAAAGTGAAGGCAGGATTTCACTATCATGCACCAGCTGCTTGGACAGGGAAACAAAGGCCACATAAATGGAACAAAACTAAACTATATTCATGAATCAGAGAACACTTTGTCAGCTGGCCATAATTTCCTTCCTTACTGCCTGTCCTCAACTATTGTGTAGAGTTACATATTTGCTGTGCTCCGTTGCAGAAGTGGTTGTGTTTTGTTTCATTTAACTAATTCCTGTCTCTCTCTTTCTCTCTCTCTAGAAAACTGGCTCCTTTAGAATAGAAAAGAATGGATAGAAATGTGGGGGGTTTTTATTACATTTTCATTCTTATCAGAGCTTTGCAAGGTTCTGAATGCAGAGAGAGGATTTTGGGATTGGGGGATCCAAGTTTCTTTCTTGATCCTGTTAGGAAAGCAAGATTGAGATTTTCATATACATGCCTAAGAGATGTAAGGGTTAGGGCTGCACTGCCTTTTGTGGGACATCTATGGCTGTCTTGGATCTTATCTGTTGCCCCTCTGAGCATCAAGACAGCAGTGGAGTTCAGAGATTCAGCTGATACTTAACAAAGAAAGCAGAACACCACAAGATTCAGCAAGCACAAGCAGGACACCCAGGAGTTTAATATGACCCCAAATGATGTGGGAAAACACATCTACAGATTGTGTTTTCAGATGAAGTTAATGATGTCTTTGAGGCAATGGTGTGGGTTAAATCTCAGGTGGACAACACTGTTGCTGCCCTTTCCATGACACCTCTGCCCTCACGTTGGGTGCAAGGTACATGCAACATAACCAGCTTTTTTTCTCATCTGAAAGGGATGATGCATAGGTGTTCTGCATGTGATGCTGGGTGCCCAACATCAGAGGAAGCTCTGTTTCAGTCCAATGTCTCATGAGGTAGCTTATGGCTAAAAACCAAACTACAGTCTTAGCCATTCCCTGCCTCAGTTTAATCATTCATGTCATTTGTGAAAAGAGAAGAGAACTGTGACTGTTCCACAGACCAAGGAATGATTTTCTTTGGCAGTACTTTGACTGAAAAGAGTGTCAGGGATAGCAGACGACACAGGGGCTTTTTTAGCTAATTCACCTTTTAAAAATTCTGGTTGAGAAAGTTCAGATTTCTTCCTGGGATGATGGACACTTGTGTCTCGAAGTGTCAAACTGACTGTGCAAAGGGAGAGGAACCAGCCCGGTCTACTTTGTTTCTAAACTGACTCACACTTCTCTCTGCTTCCTAGCAGAGGACCTTCTTTCGGGCCTCCCTTTCCTCCTCTTCTCCCAGATGATTTTTCCATTGTTATTGGATTCTTTGATTTTCCTGTCTGTGGAAAATGAGCTTGTGCAAAGAGTACACTGTATGAGTTTGGAAGTACTTCTGAGTCGGTGATAGCATTTTAATGTCTTGTTTTTACTGGCTATTGAGTTTAGCAGTCTTAGCCAGTAAAGAGGGAGAGAAGGGAGCTGCAGACATCCTGCCACTCTTCTGGATTCCTACCGTGTGCAGCTCTGTCTGATGATGTATTTATCCCCAGTTTCTTGAGAAGTAACATTTTATTTGGATAGTAGAAAAGGAGGTAAACTTAAGAGCTCCCATTTGAATTCTTCTGATGAGAAATTAATGTCCCAACTTTGATTCCGCAGAAGACTGAGGCAGAAAATGCATAAGTGAATGAATGAATTAATGAATAAATAAAACCAGATAGCAGCGGGTGCAAGGCTGATCTCTGAAGTATGAAACAGCAACAACTCAAAGGAGGAGAAGATCTGTCAGGTCTCATGCTGTAAACATCCGACAACTGATGCATTCCCAGGGATGCACCATGGCCCCACACCCAGCACAGCTGATGGGTTCTCCAGCTGGTTGCATCTGGTGCTCAGAGTTCTGTGAGTGCCACTGCATGAGACTGTTCACGTAGAGCTTTTCCCCCAAACCTGCCCCTCATCATACAGCCCCTGTTCCATACCTTCCTCCCTCCTCAGGTCACATGTCCAAAATACAGAGGCTTACAGACTGGGTGAAGAAATAGAGAGACCTGGGTGTGGGAGAAGAGAGTCTCACAGCTTTGCTATTATTGCATTTGTGTGGGGGGAATAGCAAGTAAAGTTTGCTCCATCTCCCTCATGGACCAGTTTTAAAGATTTGATAGCATTCTAGAATAATTTTTCTGTGTGCCTAAGCTTCTTGGACAATATGTGTCCTTTTTATATATGTCTCTATATTATATATATGTTATAACAAATATATGCTATTTAATATAACATATTTATAGAATCAATTTCATGTTTTTATTATTAGGTATGTATAGTACTGTGTGGGACAGTGAAAAAAGAGTCCTTTAGTGTCAAAAGCACTATGTGAGTCAGTGTCCAGTCTTCATGCAAGAGCTCTAGCTTATTCAACTGACATATCTAAGATGCAGGCAGAGAGTTCCCATGAAAGAAGCTGAAGTAAATAATATAACCTTCCCCTTGACAAATAATGAAGCTCCTGATGTCAATTCAGGTTCAAGCAAACCTACTTTCCATAGTACCTTCTCCTCTTTTAGTGTCATCTCCCTCTTCATCTGTTTGTGAGCCAAATTTGGCATCCCCAGATGTATTATTCCTGTGTGGCATCCCCAAATTTGCCCTGTACTCATCACCAGCTCACCTGCCATGTTGCCCTCCTAGTCCCCATCAGTTGATTGCTTCACACTGCACTTTGTAAGACAGGCTGCTCCCCCAAGTCTTTCTCAGTGTAGTTCACACTTTCTAATCACAGAATGTCAGGGGCTGGAAGGGACCTCGAAAGATCATCCAGTCCAGCCCTCTGACCAGAGCAGGATCAGCTACACCAGATCACACAGGAACATGTCCAGGAGGGTTATGAATATCTCAGAGAGGGACACTCCACAACCTCCCTCATCAGGAGCATTAGAAGAACGTATTAAAGTCAAAGGCAAACTAACCCTGACTTTTCTGATTTAATAATTGGCGTACTTTAAATTAAAATAAGACTAAGAAAGTCCTTAACTGTACTCATTTTTCCTCCAGGAGGGAATTACCTTGAACAAAATATCCTAATTTGACTTGTAAATTGGGCAGTACGAAGGCCTCTTTAAACTATGTACAATGCAGTTAGTATGAAAGTCTCTTTTCAAAGTTATATCAAGAATATGTCAGCAACGTGTGGTTATGACCTCACTTACGGGAGCATATTTATACTCACCTAAGTCATAAAACCAGAGATAGTTTGATTTTCAAGTAAATTTTCATTTCATTAGCAATTAATTACTACTTAAAATTCGCTATGATAATAAATCATTTATAATACTGTCTCAAGCAGACTCTAGATTATATAATCAAGGTTCTCATTGTATGCTCCTAAATCAGATTTTGTGCATGTCCGTCGGGATTTTTACAGCATACAGCTGTTTCAGAGACCTGTATTCTCCTCCCAACAGTTAGAACAACTGTTAGGAAGATCAGAACCATTGTAGTCAAGTTTCCGACCCCCTTTCTCTTCCTTCAGACCTCATTAGGTTGCTTCTACAGCAAAACAGAGTAAATCAGCCAGCATTCTGCATCCTTGTCTCTCTTAGAGGAAGTTTATTGTAGCTGAGGTTAGACTTTTATCTCAAGCTAGACAATTATCAGATTTTCCTCTACTCATTTGTTTTGCCTTTATCTAACTCCAGAACCTTTATCTAACTCTAGAACCTGAGCTGATTTCAGAAGAACTTTTAACAGTAAAAATACTTCGACAATGTTGACACAGTTAAAAGGGCACAGCCCTTTTCCATACGGACTTAGATAAGGATTGAGGATTTTTGTTCTCTAAACAAGTGCTCAGCAGTTTAAGGCCTGAAATTATGAAAAATGATTTACATGCTGATTCTTTAGCTATCTGTGATGATTCCTGTTAACAATCTATCTGCATTTTCTCTTTCTCTCTGTTAGGATTAATTTCAGTCTCAAATATTGGCTTTGTCTGATGAGTGTGTGATGGGCTGAGGTAATCCTCCCAATCTCTATTTTAGTATCTACTGATAACGGAACCTATAGCATTAACCACACAAAGGGACATATTTTTGTACTGAAACCCCTGGATTGGTCTTTAATTTCCTGTGTTAATATTACTGTTTCAGTTATCTAAGGTACAGCACCTTTTTAATGAGGTTTTTGCAACCTGCAGGAAGGAATCTTTAGCTTATCTGGACTCAGATTTCCACTCAGTTGCCCTTGCAGTAAGTATCTTAATTTGTGTTTAAGTAAAGCTTGTCTTAAAAAAAAATAAAATAAAAAAAATACAGTTGGTCTTGATTAGTAAAGATGATCAGATGGAGAACCTGCTGTTTTCCTCTGTAGTTTGTTTCACTGGTTAATTACTCTTACTGTTTAAAATCTGTATCAGATTTCTAATTTTGAGGCTTTCCAGTTATTAATTCCTGTCTGGTTAGCCCATTTCTCTCACGGATTGAAAAGCACACTCTCACCTAGTGTTTTCTCCCCAGGACTGCAGTTATTTAGCTAATGATGTCATGTCCTCATATTCTTTTTGATAAGGGACCTTTGTGCATCTGATCCTTCAAGCCAGAAACTCAACACTGTCCTGGTTGCCAGAAAATACACTCTATGTTCTTTTTGACAAACAATGCAAACAACAGAGCTTCGTTTTATTTGATGCCATTATTTCCCCTAAGGAATTCCATATTGCCATATAAATAGAATAAAATTCTGTGACATATCAGAACTTGAGAATCTGAGGGGAATATAGAACAAGCTGAGTATTCATATAAAATTTTAAGGGATATTCTACTGTCTGAAGTGAAAAGAAATTCAGAAAGCAGAATAGAGAGACTACCTTGTTTTCACTTTTCTACAGTTTATGAAAGAATGAATTCTGAATCCTTATTCCATTTAGTTTTGAAAAGAAGAGTAGAAGTATGTGAGGAGATGTTAAATACTGGAAATGTTGTTTTGTCAAGTGTGGTCTTTTAGTCATTAGTTTAGCAACTATGAAGAGAGAAAGCTCAGGAAGTTAGGTTTGAGATACATCTTCAGGATACAGTAGATGGTAATTATTTTTTTTTTCAGAGTAAAAAGATTAGATTTTTGTAAGTCCATCATGATTTTGGTGACTGGCTCATGAAAAAAATTATGAAGAATTCTCTTCTGTGAAGTCAGGAAGAAGACGTGGACAGGCTGGGTATCAACAAACAAGAAGGAGACACACATTTAAGATATTGCCTTTGTGTTCATACAGTGCTTAGCACAGAAGGAATTTTTAGGCCAAAGAAAGTATAAATATCAGTCAGTACCAGTGGCATGTATGATTCCTGTGTGGCATTTTCTGGGCAGGGCATGCTAGTGATTGTTTGGCATTTACAACTACTTTTGGCTTAGATTCTGGAAATTTAATTTGGGTGAGAAATCACCGAAAGAAACATTGTTCTTAGGTCTGTCACAGACCGAGACAACTTTTGGGCAAGCCTCTTTAGTCAGCTGCATGACTCAGATCCCCACTGGAAAAATGGGATCAGCGTCTGTCCAATTTACGGGCTGCAAGGATAAAAATCTATAGAGGTGCTCATCATACAAGATGTTCACACATAATGGACATTAGGCTGAGGATAGTTTTGGTACTAGCTAAGAGGAAATTAACTTTATTGAAAGGATTATGCTAAGTCCTTTCATGATTATTATACAGGAAGACTTAGTGGACTGGTAGTGAAGGCAGAATATTTTTTAAAACTCATTGTTTTCCCCAAAGTTTTTGGATGTCGTGGTGTGCAGTGCTAAGTTCAAACCAGTTCTGTAAGACATAAACAGATGGAAGTAAAATGTTAAATGTTTCATCCAGCAGGCTTGAAAGCTTCTGACGAAAACATTGTATTTCTTTACTTCCAGCTGTGCGTGTCTAATAACGTATTTCATGATGTTTAAATACCAACTGCATCACTCTATTCCTTGATACTGAGTGCAAGGAAAACGACTTAATTTGTTGATGAGTGGCATGTTACAGGCGGGCAGTAATAGCAGTGCTGATTTCACTGGCTCAGTTCTCCTACCCTTGTTGCACCCTCCCTGCCTTTCTGAACTTGGATGCCTATAGCACATCACTGTCTGCATCCCCTGGTTCAGAATTTCATTTCACTACATCATAAGCTACTAACACAACCTTGTCATTGTAATTTGTCACACTTTTTTGTGTGCTCTATATCTCACTGAATTCTCATCTCCCCGGCCCATAGGCTACTAGTCTGGAACAAATCTCTGAAACGTAATGGAAAAGGATAAAAACCCCACTAAAACTAAAAAAAAAAACAAACTAAAAAAAAAAAAAAAGGAAAGAAAAGACACCCAGTTGCTACTTCTCCTCCTAACAGAAGCAGACACATAATCCTGGGTTCTTTCCCCTGGCAGTGTGTGTTGTACCAGGTCAGCCTACTTGCTGTCATCTTGCTGGGTGCCAGGGCTGCCATTCAGGGTGCCCTGGGCTGGCATGAAGGCACCTTCTGAAGAACAACTTGTCTTCTCCGGGATTTAAAATCCTTTTGCTTCCTTTGTCTTCTGGTCTTTCCTCCTGAGCAAATATGCAAAATTTTGTGGAGGAAATTCTTAAGGATCAACTGTGCTGCTTTTAAAGCTGAGCAGCATTGGGAAAGGGAGAAGGCTTTGAAGAAAACAGGGGGAAAAGCACCAGTTGCCATAATCAGTAAATAAATGACCATGGGAGCAAAACATTGCAGCTCTAGTTTGACCCAAGTAGATACCTCATGAATTATATTTTTCTGATGTGTTTTGAATTAGTTTTAAATAATATTACTTAAGCTTGCTACTGTGACCTTAAGCAGGTCATTTTGCCCCACATCTCATTTGCTCTGTGAAATTAACACATTTTCATCTCTTTCTGTGAGAATAAAATACACAAATGACTCCCAGGTACAGATGTGTTTTAAAGAATTTCTGTGAGTATGCACCAAGCACTTCAGCACTCACTGTATATATACATATATATCTAAATATATCTTTTTATATATATATATCTTTACCATGAGAGTGGTGGAGCAGTGGAACAGGTTGCCCAGGAAG
Source organism: Chloroceryle aenea (assembly GCA_013399075.1). Lineage (NCBI taxonomy): Eukaryota > Metazoa > Chordata > Aves > Coraciiformes > Cerylidae > Chloroceryle > Chloroceryle aenea. The sequence continues at coordinate 219,596 of VWZY01002472.1, forward strand.
GTGGTTGAGGCCCCATCCCTGGAGACATTCAAGGTGGGGCTGACAGAGCTCTGAGCACCCTGCTCTAGCTGAGGATGTTCCTGCTCTCAGCAGGGGGGTTGGACTGGATGACCTCTAGGAGTCCCTTCCAACCCAGACATTTCTATCTATTTCATGACATCAGAATAAGCATTTTTTTCCATGATCAGCCTGACAGAAATAGAGACTGCAGCAAAATCAACTCCATAGTAATGACACAGATTAAGATTTCAAATTTTAATTCATTCCTCTTGTACACCCTATGCCCTCCATGCCCTTCAACCAATATATGCAGTCAGGAAAGCAAGGCAAAAAAACCTATAAATACATCCAGTGTGACTCAGATAATGCTACTAGAAAGACACTGACATCAAGTGGTGTTAGCTGCATTAAATATTGCATTAATTTTTTTCTACATCTAATATATGTTTTTGACACTGCTTATCTATAGGAATTGCACAATACATTCTACTCTCTTTATGTGGAAGGGAAGTAACAGGAGAAAACCAGTACTGTTCTTAAGCAAATTTTCCTCTACTGCTCTACTTGTCTCTGCTTGACTCTACATTTACTGCTTTTATTTCTTTTCTTGTTTCTGTGAAGTGCCTTCAGCCTTGCTGACAGGATTGGGCTTTCTATCAATGCCACATCCTCTTTTGGGAAATGCTACCTAGTCATTTCCAGGTAACTAATTTAATTGCTGTAGTTCTGACCCAATGGTCTTTGTTAATTGGCAGGTCAGACAATGCTCTTACCTACAATTAATTTATTTTTTCTTCCACCTGATAAGCTTTTCTAAATAGACAATTTCTAACTAAAAAGAAAATATGAGCATAGTTGACAATTGCACTTCTTTTCTAAGCTTGTAGACCACATTTGCAGATACAATGTATGCAATAAAAGTGATATCAGCTCCTACTGTTTGCAAGTGAATCAAGACAAGCAGAAGCTGTGTATATCATCAAGGAGAGCCTTACTGTCCAGACTTCTCCATGTGTTTTGCCATGTTATATTTTCAACATAAAGTAACTTCTTTCAGTGAAAGACCACACTGTAGTCCTGCCCTGTATATTGTACAGGAATAGTGATTGTCTAGCAAAGGTTATGTCCATGCTGAGCCACTTGCTGCCATTCTCAAACTGGGCGATAGCAAGTCCACACAGCTAGAACAATTGGGTCTACAACACTGAGCTGCTTTGCCCAAGCGAGTTGCTCCCAGAGGATGAGGACACGCTGGGATTATGTAGCTGTAAGGACTCTAGGAACCATTACTGACCCATAATGAGGCCCTGTTCACACAGTAAAGATATACCAAAGAAATCCATTTCATGTCAAAATGACATCTCACATGGGCAGTGCTCACTCATCAGTCGAGGCTTCTGAGGTTGTGTTTCCTCCCTAGGATGGACATGAGCTACGTAACTCACACATATATTGACAACATGCAGAGCTCAAATATGTTGTTACACCAGAAATGCGGGCCCAGTAGAGGGAAGACATTTACAAATCTCATTTTGGATATAGATCTTCAAGGTGAAGGGAAAGAGGACAGTTTATTTCAATATGTTTTGTAATAAAAATTAAATATAATAAATTACTTTTAACTATAATGCACCATACTGGCTTCTGTCTCACAGAGTGACATGTGAAAGGTCAATATAACCTAACAAATAAATACTACTTTACTTCCTTGAGATGTTTCCACTTCAAACAAAAATTTCCCTGGATTTCACACATTTTGTGAGACATGTATATTATCCTCTGAAAGGAAAAGTTCTGAATGAGAAGCTGAACCTGCTTTATCAGGAAAATTTTGGCTTGGGGGCATTGGTAGTTAAGTAGTTTCTGCATTACCTTTAAACTGTGTAGCATTTTAATGATGAATTTATAGTTCATTTCTTGCTGATGTTTTATTTATTCAAATTAAGGAAAGGTTAGCAAAACCTGATCACGGTCTGGAAGGTTTTCAGTGAAAATCCAGTAAGATCAAGTGTTTGTTGTGTGATTAAGTTAAATTAAACATTTTCCTTTCATTTTTTTCACCAACTCACATAAACCACCTTTAAAACAGAAGTGCCACAGAATGGCATAAGGCCTGCTTCCTAGCTTTATTACTGCTTAAAATTGCCTGAGATAGATTCAGTATTCAAGGAATTTCCTGTGACATGAACATGACTGCAGAAATAATTTTCAACATTAAATTTGGTGAACTGCTGAACTTTGTTAATATTTTTTGCAGTGTTCAATTCATTTTAATAAATTGTACAGCACTAGCAGTGGAATGAAGTCCAAAGTCTGAAGATTGAAAGCCTGAACAGGTCAAAGAAAAAAAGCTGGCCTGCAATCTTGAGCCTGGTAAAACACTAACTAGAAAATTAGACAGGAAAAATAGTTACAAAAATATTGAGAGTATCTTTGATCAGCTGGTTGAAGAGAAGTAATATGACAAACAGGAAATTACAAAGAATAACTATTTTGACTGTAGTGGAAATAGCGACTTAGGTAGCTGTAGTTCAAACTAGATACAGAATATTTTCCTGGAATTTAAAGGAAAGGTATCCAGATGTTTAAACATTCTGCTCAATGTGGCTTTTATTTCAAGTTTGGCAGGCCTTCAGAAAACTGGTAGACAATTTTAGCTGGAAGACGTTTTCCAGTGTATTTACATAATTTCATACATATTTTATGCTTCTGCATTACATCTTTTAGCAGTGGTCATATTTGATTTCAGGTTTCTTTTAAAACATTGCATATAGTTACATTAATTATTTCATTACTCCACGTCAAAATTCTTTGCATATTAAACAAGCCTTTAAAGCTGTGAACAGCTGTAGTAAACATAAATGAAGATAAACTATGGAAAAAGGCATTATGGAGAATTCATCGAAGTGTCTCTGCGTAATTGTAACATACTGTTCTTAAATGAGGAAAGAATGAACTGTGGTGAGAAAGAAAAAAAAAAAACAATTGCTGTTCAACCTTGACGCACAGCCACATTTTTGGTACTGTGTATTTTAAAAGTAAAATCCCATATAAACTTCCTTTGCAGATCCAATCAAAAATTGAGGCACAGCTTTCTGCTTGCAGTCTGGGACAAGGAAATCAGAAACTGTAGCAAAGATCCAGCATGCCTAGGCAATAAAGGACACCAAGAAGTGCAGTGTAACAGGTGGGGTCAGCTGGATGCTCTTGAAGGCTCCATCTCTTAGCAGCTGCTATTTAATGAACAAAAGGCACAGTACCAACCATTATAGCTAATCCTGCAGGATGCCGGGTGTCCTCTAATCACACCAGGATCAGGTGGTGTAGCCGTCATCATCTCACTGATTGTGGCTACCATCCCACCCTAGGGGGTCAGAGGACCTGCTGGAGATGCCTCCACTTCGTGCTATGAATATTTATCTTTCCTATGTTATCTGGCTTGTTATGCAACAGGAGTGGGATGTCTGCTTTTGTTTTCCCTTTTTATTTCAGGAATATTTCTGTTTGAAGCTAAATGATATTCAAAAAAAAAAGTTTTTTAGACCCAGAGGCCATGTCCCATTCTGCCCATGAAAGGAAAGACTTCTGGCTTTTGAGGAAATGTTTATACATAATTTGCATACTATGTTTTTAATTAAATGAAGTGTGTAGAAGGAATTGTTTATACACTGAGTGTATATGCAATTAAGGGCAAAAAGAAATATTCCTATCTAACATAATCAGCTGGGAGATAGCAAAATTATTATGATGGATCCTGTTCAGAATTACAAATAACTAAAATGAGTAAAACAGTATGTAGAAATGGGAAAAAAGAATAAATCTCTATTCCTGATTTCAGAGATAAGGAAAAAATAGATATATTTATATATACAATAGATATGTATATAGAAATCATGATTTTTTTAATAGCACTTAATCATGAAGGTATAATACACAGTGATATCTGTTTCTTTATTTCAGCATATTTTATAAATAATAGTTCACCTTATTTCATTAAGCTATGAATTGTTTACTCAGTGATCGGATGGAGTGCTGCAGACCAGATTTTCCTGTTTCACTTTGCACTCCCCGTGTGCTGGATGATCAGCATTCTGGAAGCTGGGTTCAAATCACCTCAAGGTATTCCAAAAACCTGTGAGGTATAAAAATTCAGTGACTGGGATTCAGGGCACATTTCTGTGATGAAAGGCAGAAAACAACTCTGTTGACACTCTGTTGTGGCCAAACAATATCAACTAGCTCTGTTCTGGAAGGCAGGTTGTGTTAGTGTGACACCAACAGGTGTCATGTGTGTTAATTCAGGTTGAATGCAAATACAGCTACGTGTCTTCCAGACCATAGTTGCTCAGATCCAGAAAGATTTGAGGGTCCACAGAAAGGGCACGTGCAGACCTGCCCATAGAGGAATGGTAGGGAGGAGTACAGCACCCATCTTTCCTCCCTAAAAAGAGGTGTAAGGAAAAGTATATTAAACCACAATGTCCTAATAAAGTGCATGAGATGCAACAGCAAAAGGCTACAGTGCAGAAAAGAACTGGGAGTGTTATGGACATGTTTATTTGTCTGAAAGCATGTTTGCTTCAGTTTTAGATGATAGAGCAATTTTGTGATACCGTTCATACATCACTGTCTCTCTCTTCATTACAGCTTAATGGTGTAGAAAGCTGTGCCCTCCTGTACAAAAGGGTTAAATCTGATATATTGAAAACAATCACTGAAATGTTAGGATGGAGGTGACCTCTACAAGACAGGTAGTACATTTCTCTGCTTTGGAGGAAGACCAAGAATGAATAAACTTGCACCTTTGCATTCTCTATTCTAGAAACCCTTTATGATGAGCAATTAATTCCAGCAATTATCTATTCTTATACACGGAAAGGACTTCTTAATATCAAACCTTTATATGATGGGAGGAACCCTCATCTCAGGTTTCTGTGCAACATTGACATGATGTGTTCTGCAAAAAATTAGGTGTGCTGCAGTTCAGCACATAGACTGGAGTAGATGTCCAAAAGGAAATGGTAGTCACTGGCTCTTGGTGCTCTTTGGAAAGCCAAATGCATCCCCACCCATTCATTCTTTTGCTCTTATCTCACATTATCAAACAAATGTTCTTTGTTTGAGGATAGCTCAGAATCCTCATGGCTATTCTGATCTCCCAGAACCCCCTTCAAAAATCAGAAGGATCAGCTCATTAATATCATTCTTTGCATTTAAAACAGACATGATGTCAGCAAGAAAAATAAGAGCCTGTAGCTCTGGAAAAATACATACACAAGTCTCCAGAGCAGGAAGTCCACTTTTTAAAATGACATTTGGACTTAGGATTTTGATTGATGTTCCTGAAACATCCTGAGGATGATAAGCAGTATGATAATAATAATTACCATCATTAAATTTCTGGCTTGGTCTGAATGGTTAATTTTTCACCTGATTTTAAAACTGAACTGTTGTATTTGTGTTTTACTTAGAAGTGAGACTATGAAAACTTGGAAGATTGTCTAAGAAACAGGAGAAGTCAATTATTCTCTTCTATGAACTGGGACCTTATCCAGTGTTCCCAGGAAACATAACACTTAGGAATGTCTGAAGGCACAGGTATCCTCATTTCCTATTAATTTCACCATGAGCTGAGGATACTGCACACATTGTGTCTTCTTAATGAGTGACTTAATCTCTTCTCTGCTGTTTAGGCAACTAAATGAGCTGAATGGGGTAAACCAAAGGACATTTTACACAGGCACAGACAGACACGCAAGGATGTGGAGTATGCAGTACATCTATGTCCATTCAAGGTATATCACTCTCAAGTATGTCCTCTAGGCAGGAATTCAGCACTGTTTTTCAACACACAAATCTTCTACCATCCATTCAATAAAACTTCATTGCCTTTTCTAGGAGACCTATGCCAGAATCCTTTGTCTTTCTACCAGATGTGCATCTTCACATCAGCTCAGATCCTTTTGGTAAAATGATAAGATCATATCAAGAACATTGGGTGTTGGACTGGATGATCTTTCGAGGTCCCTTCCAGCCCTTAACAATCTATGATTCTGTGATTCTATGATATCAAGAACAGATAGAGACAAACGTGGAGGACATTCAGTTCTCAAAAAAACCCCTTGGAACATAATTGCAGCTCTGTAGACTGTGGGTGCATTGACCCTCATTCAAGCTACATTTCAGAGGGAAGACAGAAAATAAACTGTAGGTCATAGTGTGCATATATCCCCCTCGAGCCCACTCTGAGAATAAGGACGTAATCTGCAAGACTATATGGTCTGGATTTTAACACTAAGAACTCTGAGCTGTAGCTCCAGTTCCACTACTGACTTTTGCTACCATTGAACAATTAATCTGAGTATTGCTTTTGCCACTTGTAAACAGAGGGAGGAATGCTTACTTGTGTTTTTTTTTTGAGAAATGCTATTGAGAGTCTGACTTGAACAGTATTATAAAAATATTTTCATATTTCTTCCTAAGTGGAACAGTCTTTTAAAACTGACACTCACATGAGACACATTTCTTGGCTTTGCTGTTTTATTCTTTTCATTTGCTCTCTTTCTATATTTATCTTTTTTTTGTTTTTTTTTCCCTGATAAAAGGATCCGAGGGCACTTCTTAAACATAGAAGGCTGTGAATAGATTTAAGTAATTTGGGGTTTAGTTTTGCATGTAACTTAAACCTTTACAAAGGATTTCATTTTAAGCATCCTGAAATTCACAGAGGAAATCAATTCTTTATCATTATAATTCTTAACCTCTCAGGGTCATATGGCAAGATTAGACAATCATTGACTAGTGCTTTCTATTTGTTTGGGCTTAAGTTTTTGCAACTCTTTTTAACAAAAACCTCTGGCAGTAAAGTTTGTGGCTAACTCATGACTATATGCAAGGACAATCATGATGCAGCAGCCAGAATGGTGTGAACTTCTCCATTAGCCCTAATTACAAAAGCCACAGGAAAGGAGTGTGACAGAACAACTTGCTTGAGCAGCAGCAGGAGTAAGGACCATCTGTGCCCCATTTAGAGAGGTCTCATGAAGAGCTTTGGATAGTTTTCACTGAACCATGGGTACTGAATTAAAAAGGCTCTGAGCTCAGGTTTCAAGGCAACTGAAAGGAACCAAAATGAACTTTTTGGTTTGTGTATAATTCTCATCTGCCATAACAATCTATTTGCAGTAAGTATCTCCATTACAAATTATGTGCATTTTATTGTCATAGAGGGCTATGGAAGATTCATGAACTATTAATGGAGAGAAATGAGTTATCCCATAGGCTATGTTCTTCTAAGGGATTTTTCCATATCCCAATATTGAAACCAAGTATGGATCAATGTATGAGAACTTTTTTGTGAGTTAAGTAGCTTCACTACAAGGATTGTACTGAGCTGGTGTAGCCATCATCTATGGGAATCAGGCTGGAAAAGACCAAATGGTCATGTATGACTGTGTTGGGTTTGAATGGCAAGGTTTCTTTTTTTGTTTTTTTGAGGGGTGGGGATGGGGTGTGCTACAGAGGTGGCTTCTCTGAGAAACTGCTAGAACCTTCCCCTGTGTCCAACAGGGCCAATGCAGACAGGTCCAGACTGGACCTGCTGCTGGCCAAGGCTGAATCAAATAGCAACAGTAGTAGCTCCTCTGTGACATTATCTTTAGGAAGGGGGTGGGAAAACCTGAGCAACTGGGAGAGAAGAGTGAGAGTATGTGAGAAAAACAACTCTGCAGACACCAAAGCCAGTGAAGAAAGAGAGGGAGGAGATGCTTCAGGTGCCAGAACAGAGATTCATCTGCAGCCTGTGGTGAAGACCATAAGTTCCACAGTGGAGCAGTTGTCTACTAGCAGCCCATGGAGGATCCTACACTAGTGTAGGTGGATAACCAGGGAAGGCTGTGACACTGTAGAAAACTCACAACAAAGCAGGGTACTGTCAGGACCCATGGACCCATGGAGAGGAGCCTAAGCTGGAGCAGGTTTGCTGGCAGGACTTGTGACCCCATGGGAGATGCATGCTGGAGCAGCCTGTTCCTGAAGGACTACACCCTATAGAAGAGAAACACGCTCGAGCAGCTCATGAAGAACTGCAGCCCATGGGAAGGGCTTGGAGAAATTCATGGAGGTCAGTCTCCTGTGAGAGGGATCCCATGGTGTAGCAGGGGAAGAGTGTGAGGAGTTCTCCCCTTGAGAAGGAGCAGCAGAGGCAATGTGTGATGAACAGCCTGCAACCTCCATTCCCCGTCCCTCTGGAGTTCTGGGCGGCAGGAGGCAGAGAAAAGTAGGAATAAAGTTAAGCCCAGGAAGAAAGGAGGGATGGAGGGAAGGTGTTTTAAGACTTGGGTTTATTTTCTCATTACCTTACTCCAATTTGATTCTTAATAAATTAATTTTTCCCATGTTGATTCTGCTTTGCCTATGACAGCAACTGCTGAGTGATCTCTCCCTGTCCTTGACCCACGAGCCTTTCATGTCCAGTTGAGTCAGGACAGTGATAGAGCAGCTTTGGTGGGCACCTGGCATTCAGCCAGCGTCAATCCATTACAATGACATAGGCTGTACATGCTCCAAGCATGTAGGAAAACTGCTGTCAGTCTTCAACTCCTTATATTAGTAATTAAAATTGCCAATTAGCTCTACTTTATCTTCTCCAAAGCTAAAGGAAATAACATTTTCATACATCATGTAACAGCCTCAGAATTGGAAACTCAAAGTTATATTAAAATCCGTCTTATTTCATCTAAGAGTTGCCTAAGTGATGTCAATAAAAATTGAAGCTTCTTTGCACTTTACAGGATCAATCCTTGAAATTCTTCCACCAATCCAAACTGACAACATTTTAGAACAATTGTTTTTCATTATGGGTACTTTAATTCCCCTGCTTTAAACCAAATCATCTTTGTTTATATACAAAGTGTCAACAGATACTGTACATCTTGAACTTATAATAGTCTTGTGTAACACACAGCTGAGCGTGTTACACTGAAGAGAAGTGTAAGAGAAGAAAAGAACCAAGAAAAGAACCAAGGCATACACCAAAATGTTAGTCAAAAATGTTAAATTGTAACTTTTAAGTGTCTCAGTGCAGAGAAAGCTTTCTCTTTACTCTCTCCAAGTAGTGGCAGTTAACATGAATGCATTAACACTAGGTAAGTGATAACACTTCTAAATTCTACTAATCCTCATTTTTGCTTTTTATCTGTGACCAGAAGCTACTTTGTCATGAAAGCTCCAAGACTTCAGCAGTTTAAGAAACTGCTTAAGAATGTTAAGAAAGAAGAATGTTAAGAAATATTTAAAGAAACTCTTTTTTTTTTCCTTTTGAGGTCTTACAATATGCAGCAGTTACCATAAATATCTGTAGATTGTACGATACAAGTACATAATTTTATTTTATTTTTTTTATTCCTGTTAATCTTCAAGATCATGAGAAATATAGGGTTTGTTTTGCATAAATTCTTTGAAAAGAAATCTCTTTGATTTTAATATTTTTGGAGTACTATTGATGTAAGATCAAACCTTCTTTAAATGGTTAGGAATAAAATATTGAAGTAATACAATACAGCAGTTTTGGGACAAGAACTGCATAAATCAGCTAAAGGCCCTTTAAAGCACATAACTGGCTGGCAAAAGCAGACCCATTTCAAAACTGTCATAACACCAGCTTGTTTTTCAATTCTATAACTCAAAATGTCTGGATTTCAATAACATTTTTTTTTTTTCCTTCAGGGTACAACACAAATATTGTAAGGAAAACCACTATACATTCCGTGTGTGTCTGAGTACAGCTATTATATACAGACCAGATCATCCTTGTCTCTTTTCTATAGGCAGTGTGTATGTACAGCCATTTAATATTTCCCCTAGTAGTCAAAATGTACAAAGTAACCACAAAATATAAAAGACCCAGACTCTATCCCAGGTTGTTAAAATCCGTGGCCTGATGCTGCCATGAGTTTGAGAGGAAGGGGCTCCTGTGAAGCCCCATCGGTTCCCGCCTGCCTGTGCAGAGCTCATTGCAGGGTCATGGAATAAATCACTACTGTAAGCATTGGTATTAAATGCCCACTCACAAACACCTTGAGATGCATGAAAAAAAAAAAAATCATTTTAAAACATGGAATGGGGCTCATGAACGGCTGGAGCAATTTGCAAGCACTGCAGTTGCATTCTGGTGTCTGTGTATTTCCTTCCTACTCCCAGATCTAGACTGCATGGCTGGGACAAGGTCTCTAAATTAAGCAGAATGTTGAATAAACTCGTGCAGATGATATAGTTTGTGAAAATGTATTTTGCTGATTACAGAGGGTTGTTTTTTTTCAAGTGATGGTTGCATTCAGATTTATCATGACAACCAGCCGAAACAAGATCAAACTTTTCCATAGGGTAATCAGGAAGAATTAGAGTTGGAATAGATGAAGCAGTAATATTATGGTCTCATGGAAATAAAACTTATTAGTTAGAATTCCTCAATAATATGGTGATCCATAGAGTCCCAGCAAAGTCTGGATAATGTTAGTATGTATTCTGTGATGCCTTATTCTCCCAAGGCACTGCAAAGGGTAAACAAGAGGAACACTATGGCCAGAGATTAACAAATACTGTAAAATCATAATCACATTGAATAACAAACCACTTTTTCTTGCACATTTAAGTATGTAATTTTTTAGATATATTTTAATTTGGACTAGTTAACAAATAATGATGAATGCCATCTAAAATATTCTGTCAACATTACCTTGTGTAAAAAAAAAAAAAACAGGAAAAACATTCAAAACCCTGTGCCAATGTCAAACCTCTTTTGTGAGCATTTCAGTGGATGGAATTATTAGAAAGCAGTGACAGACAAATAAGAAACGTAATTACACATCTAAGAGCATTAATGCTGGATATCTGACTATATGTGTGTTAACTTACACAGGGGAAAAAGTATCCAGCACGAGCTATTTACAAAATCGGTTTTATTAACAATTATATTCCTCAGGAATCTAGAATACAATTATTTGCAGAAACTGCTTGGCATAATTTCTTGGATAATATGTATCAAGATAATCGTGAAGCCATCATGGAAAATTCAGAAAAGCAAAGGGGAGAGGGTATTTGTCAGCTAAATTATTCATTAGGAACTATTTGCTCAAGTCCATTTATTATTTCATTAGTCATTGGATCAGCCAGTTCAGCACCTGTAGGATCCCTGCCAGGAGCAGAAGTGGCAGACAGCAGTGGAGGCAGCGGGGCTGGGGGAGGAAAGCCATTCCTGCCTTGTGCTATGGGGGCAACCACCTGAGCTTCCATCCAACTGCAGGGCCCTGCTGAAGTTCCCCTTACAGCCCAGCCAGCTCCTCCTCATCTCCCCAGCGATATAAATTCACTAGATGGGGTGTTAGCCTCCTTGTCACTGCCTGCTGCAGTCTGGAGGTACTGACAGGGCTTATTGAGACACAGGAAGGATTCAGGGAAGATATAATGAGAATTAACTGTCTGATTCCCAGGTGGAAAAAAAAAATACCCCCAAACTCTGAAGAATTGAGAAGATCTTTTAATTAGCATGCTACTAAAATGTCAAAACTTGGATGCTTCTGTCTCATACTGACTGACTACAATCTTTTTTTTTCTTTGAGTTCTGACATGGTAAACATCTTTACCTTACAAAAATCTATTTATCTGTGTTCTGTATATGGCAGATATCCTTCTGTTACATTAATGCAGCTTCCGTTGCAGTTATTGCAATGGGAATTGTACTGATATTACAGAAGAGTTGGCTTAGGGTGATTACTTATGATATTTTCAGTGATGAGAAATCTGGTCTGCAAGTTCTAATTATTCTGGTAAAAATTTTCCCTGACACAGTGCCCAGGAATCCAGTTAAGTTACACCAGAGATCAATTTTTCTTATTATTATTTTTTTTAATTGCTAAAACAAAGCACAATGAAGTTTATTTACATTTTACAGTAGTTCCTCTTTAAAAGGTCCGTTTAATATTTAATTTGAAATAGGGTAAAGTGCATGTGTGTGTGTCTGAGGGGTGTGACAAAGTAATGTTTAAACTATCAGACTTGACAGATGCTGACAGATACTGTCTAATATTCCTGCATGCAAATTGTATTGTGAGTCACAAGGCTCAAGGTCACGCATCTGTAACACCCAGGGGGCTTTCGTCTCCACTTGATGCACAAATTTAAGTTCCATTAAAGCTAATGTAAGATATAGATGCTTACTGGAAGGAGACCAATCTTCCAAAATGCTGTATAATCAGTAGTTATGATTTATAGCTATCGTTTCTAAACTTGGTAAATTATTTTGCAGTGATTAAATAAAACACTCATGCAACAATAAACCTTATACCTTATCACAAATAAAAAAATCTCTTGGGTATATGAACCAGTCAGAAAATTGAGAAAAAGATTGTCTCACTAGCTTCTCCCCTCTAAATGCCAACACAGGAAATACATGACAACACATTTTCAGTTTTTTTCAGACTCTGAAAACATTCACTTTCTAGCAAAGTATTTCAGTGGAAAAATCTCAGTATTTTGATTAAAATTGTTATTGTAATATCTAATCAGGCGTTCAGTTCAGGCAGAGATTTCTGTGTAACTCAAGTGCATCAAGAACACCCCAGCTGATGGGACACTCTACTTCTTTCTTTGTATTCCCCAAGGATGCTGGTTTATATGGAAAGCAATTGCTGGAGACCTGCTTGCTCCTCTGCATTTGCTTCCTTTGTGCCTATGCAAAAGTTCATCTCAGCACAGGACCTCTCCACCTAGGCTCAAGACATTGGATTTGGATGACTCCTCCTTGGGTACACTACAAAGTCCTGAGAACCACTGGCTGGGGAGTCACAGGGAGGCTTGCTGAAATTTCCCCTGAGTCATCACTTGAGAAGGACTAGGAAAAGAACATTACTTGATCTAATTGCAGGTCTGAAAGAAAGCCTAGGTCTGTTTCTGGGATACTAGAATATTTTTATTTATTTTTAGTTTTTCTCTGGTTGTTCACTGAACTTTGTATTGGAGACAGTTGAGTCTTGAAATTGCTTTTTGATTCTAGCTGGGGGAAAATGAGTATGGGTGGGATATGTGGTAGACCTATAGAAATCACCGACAACTCTTTGCAGAAATATTAATGTGATTTTGGCTTTGGCTGCATTAGAGTTTGTTGCTGACTGTCCACGCCTGTAACTGATCCTAGCTTACAGTCACCACAAATCTTGAACAATACTAGGTAGTGGCAGCAACATGATTGCTTAAGAATCCCAGACCCATTTTATGTTAAAAAGCCCCATAAATTGTATGCACCACTTGGTAGGTGAGCTCTCGATCTCCCCATCCTCTACTCCCTGCCAAGGTGGAGATTGCCTGCCTGTCCCTTTTGACTCTGCTTGTCAGCTTCTATTGATACGAAAACCTACCTCAGAGAAGGGAAAAATACCCAGAGACCTCCTTATTTTTCACTCCACAGAAGCAGAATTTCTCTTTAGATTTCAGGAGGGCCCCTTCAACTTAGGCTTTAAGGAGTTCAAAGATCAACTCTTCCTCTAATCACAGAAAACACACCAAAGTAATCAGCAAGCTGGGAAGGGAAGGGTAGAGAAATTATGGGACAATTTAATGGTGATTTATTGAAAATTGGTAACTGGCAGCAGGACTTTATAGAGGAGTCTCTGGATCAGCTCTACATTTTATATCTACTGTGGTTTTGAAAGAGGAAAATAAATGGAACCCGATCTCTAACTGAAATGGAAACCCCTTGTTACTCACTGCCTTTGGGACACTGGAATTTCCCACAGTGCAACCTGCTATTTTCCTAAAACATACCCCTGATTTCTTCTTGGGGGGTGCATTTTATTTACAGGAAATCAGGACAGAGCACAGGATTTATAGAAATCACAGCTTTGGATCTTCAGCTTACATGCCTGTTTAGTGTTTGTGAATGATTTGTCCTGGTCTGCAGCAAATACTCAGGAAATCATTGTGCAAACATCTCTTGCATAGCTCAGCCAATGCACCTCAGTCTTGACCTGCTACGGCTCCACTATTTCAGTCTGAAAGCTCTTTTAAGCAAAAATGGCCAATCATGAAAATGATGCCCTTGTTTTGTGATGTGCTCTGATGAGTACTGTGGTGAAACCATGAAACTCATCTTCACTTGTGACCCAACCTGGTGATCTCTAGTCGCAAGAGGCAGAAAACCTACAGTTCCTAATAAAAATATAGTCAGGAGTCTTACAGTTAAAGAACACCTGGGCATTATTGCCATTAATTCCCATCTAAAATGGCCCGTTTGAAGTAAAATACACATTAGCAACTCTACTGAAGACCTGAGCACATTGATAGTGATGAGTAGGGCCAGGAGCAATGAGAAAAGGAAGTATGATGAACAGATTACAATCAGAAAGGGTATTAAGGGAAATTTTGCTTAATGAGGCTATTGGTATCAAACTACATTATTCATAGGGACTTCTGATTAGAGAAAAATGTCAAATGGAACATGCATTTCTGGGTGGCAAGTCTTCATTTGCATTTTACATAAACACTGTTGGTTCCAGGCTTTAGTGTAGCAAATTGTACTTTTGGGTTTAAGTTTTGCCACATTCACAGAACACCTTTAACTTAATAGTGCAAAAGACAAAGTAGAGTTCTTGAACATAAAAGCTCATTTAGACTTAGAAGACACCCCAAATCCCATGCATTTAGTGTTCACCAATATTTCCAAGAATAGGATGGATAAAGACTATGCAAGACAGGACAGTTTTTCCCATTGTCCAATTTTCTTCCTATCTTTCTTCCACGTGTCTCTCTCTGTTACAAACAAAAGTGCTTCAAGACTTTGAAGCTATGGCTCTACCACTTGGGGGCAGTGGGTGGCTTTCTGTGCTGAATTTGAATAGCCATTTTTCTTTTATTTCACTACATGTATGCTTCTCTTTCTGTTCTGGGCATCATTTCTCTGTTTTCCTCTGGTCTTCCCAAATCCTCCACCCTTTTGTGCTTTTTATTTCTTCAGTATTTCAGTTTACACACTTCAGAGAATGGGACATTTCCCTTCATTTAAGATACGCCATTCAAGGTGCACTTCTCAATCTCAATATGCCAACAAAGAAAGAATCAACAGAGAGTTAAATCAGATTGGGCTTCTGAGACTTGTTTAACAAAGTGAGTTGTTTAAAGCTACGTTTGAGCAGCTGTGATATAACTTCACAGAGATGGCTTTGATGTTCTCCATAGGTACTTTGGCAGAAATCTGAGCAATTTGTAGAAAATTATTCTTAGAACACATCAGCATGGGTGGTAAACAGAATCAGCATAAACCTGTTTTTTTGCCACGAGTTCTCAAAGCCAGCCTATCATAATTTAAGTTATATTACATAAATAACAGTTCCATTAATTAGTCCTGTAGTTTTAATTGAGCAGAGTGTATGATGGCATTTATTCAAATTCTGATGAAATGCCTGTCCTAAATATTTGGTAACATTTTGTCAGAATGACAGAATCACTGCTATTGTCCTCAGTACTCATTGTTGGAACATGAATTATACTGAATTATTTTCATTCATATTCATATGGGTCTAAAATTTAATACTAAAGAAATCCTATCATAATTTTCCAATGCATTAATTAGTGCTACACTACAAATAAAACAATACAGTTAAGCTACATCAGCAAAAAGAAAGACCCACGAATTTAAAATTGCTAATTAAAGAAATTTCACTTTTGACACCTAAGGGTGGCTGCATGCATGGGAAGAAAGTATCAGACATCTGTATTTATTATTAAAATAAATAGAAGAGCCTCCATTTTGGTCCACTTACAGTTTGTAAAGGAAGCCCAGTGTTAAATGACCCTCTGCTATGATTTCCTCCAACAATCAGCTTGCAGGACCCCAAATCCCATGGTAGATTAGGGCATGGGCCCTCCCCAGGCAGCCACTTTCCAGCCCTGTGCTTTGACCTTGCAATGAGGCTGCCCAGACAGTGGCAGAAAGATCCAGCCTTGCTCTGAGCACACCCAGCAGCAGAAGACAGATTCACATGTAAATTTGGCTTTGCAATCGGTCAGCATTGCACCTGGATGGAGGACAGAGGCTCATTCCCTGTCTGGATTCTCCTTCCATTACAGCACAGAGACTTGAGCAAACCAAGAAACAGCTCCCACAGGAGGGACTCAGCACTTCTCCTTCACACAAAAGAGCTGGACCCTCATCCCTTGGGGCTTATGCCTAAAATGAAGATTTTCAAAATTATCTTTTGACTTCAACATCTTTGATTATTTGAAGGCCTTGTTGAAATGTGTTAGTGATATTTAACATGCAGGGATGGGAGTTTGATGAGACAGGCATTTCTCTAACACTTTTCAGCAAGGACCTTAAATGAGACATACAAAATAACTGTGAAAAAAAATCACAAAAACCCCCGGTGAAAATCTTTTCAGCACTGAATTGTGTTGAAAGGTCTGTATCAATAAATAGATAACTAGATGTACATAAGTGAAATCAGCCAAACAGCTGGCTGGCAGGCATTTTTATCTGGGCAGACTTCAAGCTTTCTGCAAAAGAACTTTTTTCCCACCCAGTTCAGATCTTGCTACATCGTTTGTGGAATTGTCAGCTCATAGATAGTAAGTGTTTAATACTGATGCATGTGTTTTAGAGTGCTGCATTGTGCTAACCCCATTCCCATCTCGCTTTTTCTGGTTGCCTGTCTAGTTTACACTTCCATACTTTCATGCTTTTCTTCATGGTATATGAACAATTGGCTTTCATCCTCAGAGAAAAATAAATAAATAAATAAATGGTGGAAATGAGCCAAAATGACCCAGATAGGACTTTTTGGGTTTGTTTGTTTGTTTGGGGATTTTTTTGTTTGGTTGGGTTTTTTTGGACCTGAAAATCTTTTACTTGCATTTCTGCACATTTGAGACAGAGCTTTTTATTTGGGAATGACAACAATACCCTCCGGATACTTGAAAGATGTAATGCAAGCTTTCTTAATATGAAACACTCAACAATATTCAGTTTTACTCTTTCAGTTTTTCTAAAATTTCTCCTTGATTAGAAGCTAATTTTTACACATTATGGGGTGTTGTTGTTTTGGTTTGTTTTTTTTCTGTTTGATTTTTGGTTTTTTGTTGTTGTTTGGTTTGGTTTGGGTTTGGGTTTGGTTTTGGCTTTGGATTTTTTTTGTGTGTTTGGTTGGTTGTTTTTCTTCCTGCTGCTTTTTTTTTTTGTGTATGTGTGTGTGCGTGGTCTCTTTAGGCATTGACCTCACTTTGGCTCTTTTTTTTCCTTCAGCATCACAGTTTCTGTCAGGAGATAGGTCCTTTATAAATTAATAAAGTAATAAAATGAACAAAGCTTGATGTTGCATTTCTTAGTGACTGCTGTAATGTTAAAAAACATGAAGCATTAACTTCATTTGATGTTTTTATAGCTAGATATACTGAAAAAACATCAAATAAGGATATCCTGAATTTCACTTTTTCACTTGGGACAAGAATGTTTTATGCATACTGTCTGTCAAAAGATTGCAATGGAAACTCTATAATACATATATATTATCCATCTATACCATTTTCCATTCTATTTGGCCTTCTATCACATTTTACTTTGTTTCATCTTTTGCTAACTTTTTTTTTTCCCATGACCCAGTCTACCTTCAATCCTTCATTATTAACAATTAAAAGCATGTGTACTTCATAGTCCTCAAACATTCTTGGAGCTCTTGCAAGCTTCAGTCTTTCCAGGAGGACTAATCCCTGGTATTTTAGCCCACCTCTTCTCCTACGTACTTTTACTAGAAAACAAAATACCAGAGGCTTGCTTCCCAGCCTGTGAACCCCCCACAGTATTAAACTACCAGTATATTTCCTGGCATAGTTTTGTCCAGGGCCACCAAGAGCTCTCTGAGAATGTTTCAGCATGGTTCAGTTGTTTTCATGGACTAGAAACTGCTCCCAACAGGGAGATGTTAAATTTAGGGGGAATAGGTATGGATAGATTTTGTACAGCAGTTACTGTGCTGAGCCACTGACCAATCTTTGCCACTTTAGTTATTAATAAGGAAACGGTCAATAGATCTTCTACAGATAGAACAGCAATTGTTTGTAATCACAGAACCATTGGTTAAACCTCTTTGATACAAAGTGCTGACCTGTGGTGAGGCTTTGTCATAGCTTCTGGTAGCTTTGGGGATAAATAAATCCACGTCTACTAAAATAAGCCAAACCACCTTTTAAGCATCTCAAACAACAACCACAACAAACTGTCCAAATAATTTTAAATATACGTAATATGAAATATGATTATTTTAAATTGTTTTTTCTAATGAACAGGTATAAAATATAGAGGTTAGGATATTTTTTAAGATAAGGAACAGTAGTTTTTGCTAAACTCTTCCAAGCTCCCTATATTTGGGACACACACATACAAATAAACATGCACAGTCCCCACAACGAAGGAAAAGTTGGTTTGATTATAGGACTACGAAGGTATAATGGGAAGCCTTGAGGAAGACCTACACACAAATTCTTTCACGTGAACCCATACAGATTACAGCAGCAATATCTTTTCCAGAGACTAAGATCTGTCCCTTATATTTTGATGCATAAACAAAGCCATGTCTCTTTTGCTACAAAGGAGTAACATTCATCAGGGAGGAAGAATGGCTAGCTGTCATAATATCTTCAATCCTTACAATTTATTTAATATTTACATGTGTCAGACCCTTTGGGTAAATGTTTTTCTCATGCTCATATAAAGGAATATACCTTTGACAAAGACAGACACCAACTCCTTGGGAATTACAATGTACTTACTGCCTTGGTAGATATTTGAATTTAAAAAAACCCAAACATCTACCCATGATCTTAATAAAAAACTTGACAAAGTCCAGAGAAAATGAAATTATTAGAACTGTTGTGGTTGATGTATCTAGGTTTACATATCTCATAAATAAAATTAGGTAAATCCTTTTCATATCATCTACAAAGGTCACAAAGAAAGGTAAGGCTCTCTCTTTGGCAGCAGTCAACGCTTGCTGGTCTCTCAAGTCCTTCAGTCAGTGCAGCACAGCTGGCAAGACAGTTCATGCTCAGATGTCACATTCTTTGGATCTTAATGGTTCAGAGTCCTCCTTATCCAGAGCATTAGTTTAAACCCGTTTTTAATTGCTTTTCTGTCTCTGCAATTTCTCCACTACTAAGCATGTATTATGAGCAAATATCTGGCCTCTACCACCAGAACTGTTTTCAAAACTTTTGGAAGTCAATCTGTGCTTTAGGAAAATAAAATCAGTCAAATTCTATCTTAAGGAGTTTGTTACAGACCCTTTCATTAGAATGTGAACCTTTTCTGCATCTAGCTGAGCCTTACAAGAAGACATGGCACATTTCACAATGGTTGTTTTCAGGGTCTTAGCAAACTATGCCAGAAACGGCCACCTTGGTTCTACCAGATTCATGTTTGGAAGATTTGCCTCACAATCATCACAGCTAAAGTCTTAATTATTTAAGGGAAAACAGAGACCAAGGAGCAGTTTCTTCCCTGACTATGCTTCATGTGTTGTCCCAAGGGTCATGCCCTCAGACACTGGGAAGCATGAAAATAATATTTGTGTTCTCTATTATGTTTAAATAATTATTTCATTAGAGAGTGGAGTTTATATGCAGTACAGGAATTACAATACTGTGTACATTACTTGAGGCAAAATAAAGCCAGAAATACATATTTAGGCTTTTTTATTTTTTTCATTTGATGATGCCAGGATACTAACCATCAGTGTTTAACAATGAACAATGTGATCTTTCCAAGTTTAAATTTCATGACTAAGGCTGAAAATACTTTTTGGAAAGGTGTACACAAAGAAGATAAGGAATTAACCAGAGAATAATGTGAAGTTAACTCTTTATAAATTATCACCATTTCGAAGGTCTTTGGAAGATCAGATGTAGATGAAACGTCAAAGGAGATATGAAGAAGACTAAAAAACTCCATGGTTAAGGGAAGCCCGAGACTTTATTACCTGTAACATTATATGTCTGTATTTTTACAAATAGCTATTTGACTGTGAGTAAAAATGGATCCAGACTGGCCTTATGGACATCCAGTAATGATAACTGCACACAACTGAAGGCCCATGTCTGGATTTTCATCTATAGAACAAAAAAACCCCACGGAGTGTAACACAATTCGAAGTCTCAAAAGAATCCGAAAACGAAGGATTTAAGGTCACGGACAGTTCATTATAACTGCAGTCATTACTCTCTTTTCTCTCTTTTTTTCACCTTCTCACTTCTAATCCTTTTGCTTCCCTTCCTTCCCTTAACTGTGTGCTTTCTAGAAGTACTCATTACTGCTGTTTAATGTCTTAAAAAATATTAGTAGGTATCTCAATGGTAAACTACAAGGCAGGATACAGCACAGTCAAGGAAAATTTATGAACATCATTTTAAGAAAAATGTATTGGAAAAGTGTAATAAAATTAATGAGTAGTGGTTGATTTTTCTACCTGTGTGTAGCTGAGTAATCACGCCACCCATGGGATTGAAAAGGCATCTTGATTGTGAAATAATGACTTCAGCCTTTGACTTTCTATTGTAATACATAATAACGTGTCCTTAGAGCACAGCGCACAGTGTTTGTTTCCTCAGAGCATGTAGTACCCATTTTGTGCTAATCAGGACACAGTAAGTATCTTTTTGGTCTACAGGGAGGATGAGGAGCGGGGGAGTATCTGTATCAGGTATAGTGGAGGAGGAGGGAAGATGCATTTTCCTTTGGTAGACATGGTGTAATGAACAGAGTAGGGGAATTGCTAAAGATGAAATAGTTGTATGTGTTAGCATGATAGTTATAGCTTAGATGGAGTGGAACTACACACAGAATAGTGTCTGTCTATGAGATATGGAAGAAAAAAGGGAAGGTTAGGACTGTTCATGCTGGTGATAATCTGGCATGGACAAAACGAGTTTTCAGACTAAAAGAGGTAAGAGTGGAGAATGGTGCAAGGAGGAAGAGTCTAGGGAAAATGTTTTTCTTGCACTGGCCTTGGTTGCATATGGATTGTATGCTGTACTTCATGGCACCTTTTTTTCCCATGGCACCTATTTTGTGCAGGCAGCTTAGTTTCATAGACTTCTATACTGGTTGCTGGTCAACTGGGAACATCTGGAACAATAGGAGATTGAAAATGACTAATGACTTCTCAAATATGAAATGCTGCCTGGTTTCCCAGAACTTGGCATCACTCTGCTTTAAAGTGTGGTGGTTAAATACTGAGAAATGTTATAGCTTCCTGTAATGATACTAGACATACAAGAAATGCTACTCATGGCTGATGCCATTCTTGCTTGCTGTGGGCAGGGATATTCTCACCAATCGATTGAGTGTCCATGATGATTCTCATCCTACCTGTTTGCTTTGGTAGGTAACAGTCCTGGGGCACTCAGAAGGCAAGTAAAAAGGCTCCTAGATGCCCTAGGAAAGGCTGTCTTCTGTGTATGGTCATTAGGACTATCAGAAAATCATGGGGATCTCAGAGCACAAAGGCTGGGTGGCTATGATAGGAACCTCTACGCTCAGAAACTGAATTACTGATCTGTTTATTCCTGAAAGAAAGTAAGAGGGAAAGCAGGGATATGAAGACTAACATGTGTCCTAAAACTGCAGTCTTCATAGCTCTAGATGACCTAACTCTTCATGCTTAGGGGCCTCAAATTCTTCCAGCAAAAGTAGGAAGATCCGTACATTGTCCAAATTCTGCAGTAACTGTTGCTTGTTTCTCTGTTATCTGTTTTCTTTGTGTCTTGTTGACTATCAATGAATCTCCTCAGAAAATGAGTATGTCACCCTTTCCAGTGACATTAAAGAGGTCCAACTGGTCCAATCTGAGAAATTGAGGCATGTGTTTTTTTTTTCTCAGTTGTGAGAGTAATCCCTTAAAGAAAATCTAAGTTGCACCCCTCATTACAAACAAAAGTACATTAAACATAAACTCTAACATTTAAAACAGCAAGATTGCACTTACATTGTATAATCGCTACACAAAGGGCCAATAATCACTTTGTTCAAAAGAGATAATGCAGCATAATATAAGTAGTAGTTTAAGCAATTATCTGGTTGAACAGTTAATCATCACCCTCAGTTCACAGCCTTTTGTTTCTCAGGAATACACATGTCAGATTGTAATTAAATGCATTCACACTATTCAGTGCTGTGCAGGCTGCCTGGGTGAACAGTGGAACCAAGCTGGAAAACACAATACAGACAAGTTTAGACACAGCTTTTATGGCTGTGTCTGCCTGGCATGGGGTCCTTGCTGACAAATTTGTTATGTAAGGGTGAAACCACATGGCAGTAAATTATTTATGAAAGAATGTAATTTATGGTAAAAACGATGGCTATAGAAAATTTATTTTCACAGTCTTTTTATACTTTCAGAGCATTTTGTTACAGCATGGATTATCTGTCTGTAGTAAATATTCTCA
The DNA here is from genome assembly GCA_013399075.1 of Chloroceryle aenea. Taxonomy (NCBI): domain Eukaryota; kingdom Metazoa; phylum Chordata; class Aves; order Coraciiformes; family Cerylidae; genus Chloroceryle; species Chloroceryle aenea. The sequence continues at coordinate 242,078 of VWZY01002472.1, forward strand.
CGATGAAAAGAGAACAGGTTTTGGAATTGGAGTGATTAATTCAAAACTGACCTTTTGAAAGAATGGCAATTTCAAGGGACACACACCCCTACCCAGAAAAAAACCAAACAACTCAACAACAACAACTACCCCGAAGGCAGACATTTTTCCAAAGGACCTCTGCAGGTGTAGTTGCAGTTTTAAGAGTAGTCTGTGGCCATCTGAGAGGATCACCACAGAGAAGAGTGTTCTAGCCTTGCTGTGAGACAGTTGTGTTGTAGCTGTGTGCTCTGTGCAGAGATACAGACCTTGTGCAGAGATACAGACCTGCTCAGTTTTCCAGGCTGCATCTACAGTGCTGCCTTAGAGTGATGAGCCCCAAGCTTGGGGTTTTGCCTGGTCCATACCTGACTATATTAAATACCTCTGATTGTTTTTGTGGCCCTCCTCTGCATCTGCTGCACCAGGTTCATATCTTTCCTGTGCTGAGGACTCCAGAGCTCCACAGAGTAGTATCCCAGGTGAGGTGTCACCGGAGCTAAGCAGAGGGTCAGCATCACATCCCTTGACCTGCTGGCCATGCTTCTTTGGATGCAACCCAGTGTAGACAAGCCAACCAACCCAGAAAGCCCTTACAGGCATGTAGCAAGGTATTATGGTCCTGTAGGCACACAACTCAACAATTTTGCCTCTCTTACAGATGACACAGTGCAAAGTCAAGGAGTAAAGATATTTGCTTGCATTTACAAAACACTGCAAATCTCATAACAACCTCATCATTCCCTGGCTATAATTAGTGTTTAAAGAAAACATTACAGTGCAGTATTTAATGTACTTTTTTTTTTTAACTTGAGAGCGAGGCAGTCTGTGAATCAAATTACTTTTAATCTCTAAGTTGATAATTTCAGCAAATAACCAAATTTATCTTAGCAATTTGGAAAAAAAAAAGGTTAAATAAAATGTAAATTAAGTAAGGATGACAAGCAACTTGATAGACAAATATGATGTAACTGCAAAGAAGGTCTGAAAATCTGTTATATATATATATATTATGCTATACATATTGAACTTCTGTAGTCTATTTCAATATTAACCCTTCATATGTTTGCTCATTCCCCAGGGCTTGATCATCTTGTAGACTGATGTTTTGCTGGCTCGTTAAGCAACTTTTGTTTAGCATGTGAGGTATTGGCTCAGTTTGTCTAACTTTTCATTTCTGACTCCTGCTTACTGTGGAGTAAAGGAAGAGAGCATGGGGAGGAAGGAATACAGTGTTCAATGTGCTGTGGTGAAGTTACCCAAGATGAATGATGATGGAATCCTAAACCAGAGAGAGTAACCAAAATAAAACCAGCAGGAAAACAGGCTTACATTTCCTTGAAAAAATGGCCTTGTTTAGAAGGGAAACTACCAAAGGATCAAGGGGTCTTGCTTTAAGAGGTTAAGGGGAAAATGCAGCATTTTCCACTGCTTAGATACAGGGAGACTGCCACCTTTATACTCTTCATATCCTATGGAAGGGAAGCTTACTCTGCCCTTTTAATATCCAATCCCATGGCCACCAAAATGAGTAGAGTTTTCCTACTGAGCTGCATTCGTATCCAAACTTCATACCTGTATTTTTATCGCATCCTCAATATAAAATGTTAGCTGGCCTAAAAATGTCTGTTGGCTTGTATACATTTTCAGAAGCAATATATGCAGCATCTACTGTCCAACGAATTAAAAACCCAAGTGAGAGAGTGGTGGGGCTACCTCCCAGAATTAGCATCAACTTGGTATAAACTCCTCCTGAGAGCTCCAGGCATTAATGATACAGGAATATAAAGGTCCCTCTATACAGGTATTGAACAAGTAGATCTGATCCCAAAAAGTGCTGAATGACTTTCAGAGGATTGCATGCCCAAATCTGTGGACTGGGTGATGTAGTGGAAAGCAGCCGTAGTACAGCATTCCTGGAATACCTCCTGTCCTAAAAACATTAGATTGGCAAAGGTGTACCAAAAGCTATTTAAAATTTGTCACTTTGTCAGAACTCTTCCTTTAATTACTGTTGTTATTGTCTTTTGAGTGATTTAAAGGAATAGTCCCCCGTGGCCAGCTACACTTCGACACCATTCAGACTTTTGAAATGTTTCCATTTGATTCCTCTGGAAGATTGCTTCCCAGCCCATATTTTAAAAGAGCTTTAAGAAGTGATCCTGCCAGCTGATAGCTTAAAATGTTTTGCAGTACTCCTTATCAACACTATCTCAGACGTTGACAGGGACAAAAAAGGCTGCACGATTCAGAGAGGTGGGGGAGCACTCTTATGAATTCACAGATCTTAGAATCCAGGCCTCGTCAGGGAGCTCACACACAGGGGCAGACTCATTAAGCAAAACCAGGCTTTGCAGCTCCTGCACATAGCGTGGAATAGAAACATGAAAACCTGACAAAGGATCTTCCTCCTTTCTCGATCTAACATGTGTCTTATTAAATATCTCTTGCTTTTATAAATAACTCAGTTTGGCCATTCTCCCCTAATACAGGCGTGCAACATCCCCATTAGCACGAGTAGGACTCACATGTATGAGAGGGACACTGCTGAACTGTGCCATATATATTCTATTTATGAAACTTGAAGATCAAAAGTTAGCCTTAATGAGGCAAACAAGCTATGCTTGCTTTTCTATTCTTATTTAAGGTAGACCTTGCATAAATTGTTTTCTTTAATCATTTTAGAGAAGCTGTTTAAAGTAAGTAGCACGCTAATAATGTAGCCCTAGGTGATTGGGACATCTGAACATTTAAAAATGATTAAATTAGGAAGGGGAAGACGGTATTTTTAAGAGTGTGAGCTCATATTCATTACAGTAAAGATTATTAAGACATTGGGAATTCACTAAGGTAAAAATCATTATCTTTCTACAGCAAATTTAATTTGTAATAAACAAGCTCTTGATCATTAATTCTCTCCACTGTACTTCATTTTCTGGATTGTTCAGACTGGATACCTTCAGTAATAAAGCCCACTGGAAAAGAAAAAAAGTCAGAAAAGTCTTTTTAAAAATTCCTTTCCTATACATTTCACGTTGTATTCAATAGATAACTGGGTAGTTACAACAGGGAAGAAAAAAAAAGCAAAATCAACATCTTAGTATAACCTTTTATTCTAAGAAATAGCAGAAGACATGGATGACATTGATGAGATGAGGGTATTATTGGTATTCTCACTGTTTTGATGTCATTACCATGTTATTTCCATTGTTCTGACATAATCACTTGTTTGTTCTAATTGCGCCAATCTCAACAGGATGATATTTGTGTCATTCATCAGCATGAATAAATAACTTCTGTTTTACTGTGTAATTCATACACGTCAAGCATACAGCCAGTTAAAGATTTTACACACTATAACATTCAATGCATACATTATCCTAGTGCAGAAAATCTTTTCTTTTTTAGAATGCATGTATTAGATGGATCCATTTAGGTGCAGGTAATTAAGTACATATGAAAATTACGGGCATTGCCAGTTGTGGGACAAACCTTTTCTTGTAGGTAGACCAGGTTATTCTACTTTCATCAGGGTTTCAGACTGAAGCATTACTTCCACTCATTTTCTGTGGCTCCTCAAAAGCAGTAGATCAGTGGGAAGCGTGTGTGAGGGGGGTGTAGGGTGGGTGGGCATATGTATAAAATTGGGTTTTTTTTGTACCAGCTCTTTTTCATGCAAGACCTTTCTTGCTATTGTTATTCAAGTTACGCGGTTTGGGATGCTATGCTGTCTACTGAGCACTCTGCCTGTTGGTCTACTTAGATATTCATGTGAGCAAATGGTTTCCTGAATTAAAAGGTTTGCATTGCACTCCAGAATTGCTGGCATAAGGCATAAAACCAAAACCCAAAATAGAGGGGAACATTTTTCACAAAAGATTCACTGTAGATTTTCTACCTCTGCCTGCCAGACACAGTAAGTAGTGGAAATAGAGTATAAGACGCTGTATCACAGCTCTTTCTGTATCTTTCTGAGCATTCCTGTGTGCATACACATTCATTTTTCTATTCTCCTTGTTGCTGTATAGTTCATATACCTGAGTGACTGTCTCCTTCTCTCTGCACATATGTATCTATCAAAAAAACCCCCAATAAGGTATTGACATGCTTTAGACCAGTCACAACCTTTTATATTTCAATGATATTATTTCACTGACAGCACCTCAACTAAAAATTTTTGATACAAAAGTTGTTAAAACAGAAAAGGCAGTGAAAGCTACAGTGTGTTTCAAGTACAGAAATCTCCAGCAATGAGGCAGGAAACGCAGTTTGGGTTTACAGTGATTTTTTTTAATAGATATATACTAGCAATTAATTTGATCTGTAGTCTAAGAGGCATTTTATAATTAATTTCTCAGCATTTACCACATACAAGCCATCACTTTAGAGTGCTATGTCATTAACAAAATTCCATTTTTTCATAGAGAATAGACATACTGATCTACATTTTCCCATGCCGCCTAGCCAGAATGGACTCGAGGGATATTATCTTATTCAGAAAGAACCTTTCAAGGTTGAATAAAAGAAATGGTGCAGGGTCCCTGGGAGAGGGAAGTGATCATCATTTTCACCTTCAACTCTTCTTTGATGTGGCAGAGTCAATTTTTAATCAGCAGCCATCAGACTGGGCTTCATTTCGCCTTACAAAGTCCTATTACTCTGCCACTTTCTGGAAGGAGGTGATAAGGACAATGCTCTTCTTTTTCTCTTCATAGAGCCCCGCATATGATGAGTCCCTTTGGAGAGGTTTGATAAAAAAAAAAGAGTGAGTATGTAGGGATAAAGGTCACCTCTCTGCCAGAATTAACTCTTCAAGACAACAAACTTTTGATTCCAATGCATTTGTTTTTAAGAATTCTTCTGTATTCTTCTGTATGTAGTTTTTCTGGTCAGCAGTAACAAGACAAGTGTTAATCCCCACGAAGCTTTTGATCTAAATGCTACTTCAGATTATTGACTTGACACAGAGATAAAAAATAAAAATCCAAACACCCCCATCCTCCTGCACCAAAGACAAACACGCACTTGTCCTGGTGCTAAGTGGACATTTTGAAATGAGCAACACAAAGGAAATTACAGAAAATTAAAATATATCTATTTCATCCAAGCATCTCGAAGTTATACTTTATTGCAAAAATACACCACAAATCCTTACGGATAAATGACAGAAGAGATATTCCCTCCAATCATTGAAAAAAAAAAAATCACCCCTCTGGAGGTGTTTTTTATGTTAAATAAACTTAAATTATTTTTTAAACTATGCATTCATGCAGAAAAAAACCCTCTATAATCTCTTAGTATCATTTATTGTAGTCAGCAGTCTTAATTGCCTCCCTGAAATGGATCAGAGTTCTGGGAATTACACACTAAAATGATGTTACCACTCTCCAGTCTTCACATTCCTCGATATAATCTCATTAAAAATATCAAGCCTCTAGGTGAGGGAATACATATGGATGCTAAATGCATTTTAAGCAGGAGCACCTAAACTGATGACCTAGTTATTACAGAACAAAGCAGCTGAAGATGAATTTTAATGCTGAAGTAAAGCAGTGGGGGTTTTTTTTGGTTATTACTATAATTATTAATGTGTTTTTGGGCTGAATTTTATTATTACCTCTGGAAAAGAAAAAAAAACAAACCAACATTAAACAAATTGAAACAGTGAAATGACACTTTCAGAGTAATATCAACTCTTATTTTCCAGCAGACCACACAAGTTTAAAATAAATAAATAAAGACCCCAGTAGAACCCAACAGTTTCATTACCTATAATTACCATAAAGAGATGGGAAAAGAGATATGCCAAGTTGCAATTTTTGTTTTCAAAATGCATGTTAGAAACAAAAAAAAAAAATCTCTAGAGAAAATAAATGCACCTCCCAGACAAATAAACTGCAAAGGAGGAGGAAATTATGTTGAATTCCACATATGAAATAATTAGATTTTTACAGAATTGGATTTCCTTTTATAAATTGCAATGAATACTTCTTCAAGAGCTAAGACCATGTAGCCTGAAATATCTTATGTGCTCTGCAATCTGAGGTGTTGCAATAAAAAAATCATTTTGTCTCTGGTGAACATGAACAGGGGCAACATGGACTGGACTTCAAAACAAGTAGTTACCAAAATCTGAAATATTATCAGGCTGAAATGTTATCAGGCTGGCTGGGTGTGAGTGCCATGGATTACTCCCAAGGTGCAGGGCAATATAAATTAATTTGATTAGAATGACTGCTCCATGATACTATGCTTTTGAACACTTTCCCAGTGCCTGCAAAAGATTAAAAAAAGAAAGTAGTAACCTAACTGGAAGTGAGGTAGCATTGTTTTTTTGCATATGATAAACTCGGATTTCAGAGGTTTACAATCCAAGTGATGAAATTTGTTTTTCAGAAAAAAATCCTATGAAAATAATACTTTTTTTTTTTTTTCCCTTTTTTGTATTGAGAAATGGCCCACTCAGGGGATTGGTGATACAAGATAGTGCATTTCATGTCATGGCTGCCAGTTCAGATCTGTCATACATATATGAGAATAATTACCCTCTGATGGCTGTTGAGTGACTTGTGTTATAAGTAGCAGTATCACAAGGGGTGATAGTGAGCACTGCAGTGGAAATCTGGGCAGAGAATGCTAAGGATTCCATGAGAAAGAACACTGAATTTTTTCTTCCTTCCACAAACCATTCCTCCAATCTAGACAGAATCTTCCAGTCTTACAGCTTGGAGAGGATTTTGGTTTTCTTTTTATCCCTTTTGGTTACAGTACCATAACTAAATAGGCACAGAAGCCTTCTCTCACCCAAGAACTTTCAATAGTCTTCCACTTCATCTTAAAAAAGAAGGGTCAAACTTCACCTGTACATTTTGGTTTAATGGATTGGTCCTTATTACTCTGTGAATATTTTCCTGCACTTCCAAATGGACAGATCTCTAACTGTACTCGGATAGAATGAGTGAAAGGCAGCAAAGGACCTATGACAGAACTGCCTGAGGATTAGCTATGGAAATCACAAGCTGAGATGATAACTTCTGTCTAGCGCTCAGCTGGATGGGGATTTTTTTCAAGGGGATGTGTGGAGATGTTGCTCAGGTTGAAAAGTAAAGTACTCAGAATTTAGGAAATGTAAACGTTAGGTAATGTGCATATGTAGGACAATATGCAAACCTGGGTGAGGGGATCACATATGTAACCACCCTCAGTGGTCTCCTTTTATCTGTTGTTGTCATGGTGTAGACCCAGGCAGGAGCTGACCACATGGCCACTCACTCTCCCCAGCTTCCCCTGGACTGGGAAGGAGAATAGGGAGAAAAATGCAAACTCCATAGGCTGAGATAAGGTGAATTTAACAGAACAACACAAAAGGAGAAGTAAACAATGGGAGTAACAGCTTTCAGTATAGTTTTTAACAGTCTTTTGTACCGTTCAATTTTCCCAGATGCCTGACAGAAGTCACCTCCAGAGGTTGGGGTCTTGTATCTGATTTCCAGCCACCTTGTCTATACCCCCTTCCCTAGACAGGGATCCCAGCTTCTTGGCCTCCTTCCCCCCTAATTCCAAACTACCAGCCCTGTTATCCCAACATTAGAGCAGTCAGGTGATCATCTGCAAGCAGAGATGGTGGAGTTGATTTTATGTGCAAGAGCAACTGAAATGAAGGGATCTTTTCCTGGTGGGGGATGAAGAACGTCCTGAAAGCTTATAGGTAAGAATTAAGGGTTGGGCTCCTAGGGGTGACACTGTTGCATGTGTTTACTACAAACCACCTAAGTAAGAAAAGGAAGTAGATGAGCCCTTCTACAGACAGCTAAAGGTAGCCTCAAGATCATGTGCTCATGGGGGACCTCAAACACCCTGATATTTGCTGGAAAGGCCACACAGCAAGGCATACACAGTCCAGTGCTGGTTAGGGGTTAACCTGTATGTAGATGTGGCACTTCAGGACATGGTTTGACAGTCATGATAATGGGTTGACTCTTAGACTTGATGATCTTTTCCAACTTTCATGATTCTACAATTCTATGATGTCTGTGATTCTATGACCTGCTGGAAAGCAGCTCTGTAGAGAAGAACCTGGAGGTCCTAGTGGACAAAAAGTTAAACATGAACCAGCAGTGTGTCTTTATCCTGGGGTGCATTAAGTAGGATGTGACCAGCAGGTTGAGGGAAGTTCTCCTCCCCTTCTGCTCTGCCCTGATGAGGCCATCTGGAGTACTGTGTCCAGTTTTGTGTTCTGCAAGTCAAGAGAGACAGGGAACTGCTATAGAGAGCCCATCAGAGGGATACAAAGATGATTAGGGAGATGAAACATCTCTTTTATGAGGAAAGGCTGAGAGATCTGGGTCTGTTTAGCCTGGAGAAAAATTGACTGTGAGGGAATCTTATTAATATGTACAAATATCTGAAGGGTGGGTGTCAAGTAGAAGGGGACAGTGTCTTTTCAGTGGTGCCCTGGGATAGGACAAGGAGCAATGGGCACAAGCTATAACACAGGAAGTTCTACCTAACCATAAGAAAAAACATCTTTACTTTGAGAGTGACAGAGCACTGGACCAGACTGCCTGGACACGTTGTAGAATCTCCTTCTCTGGAGAAGGAGACCAGTCATTTTATAATGATAGAACTCGTACATCTCCAAGGTGATTTTCTTCCAGCTTCTAAATATGCATAAACAACACTAAAAAGACAACCCTAGACCACACCTTTCTGGAGGTTTAGAATATTGTTCTGAAGTGCCTGGAAAAGGAAGCCGTGCTCTACAGTAATGAATATTCAGACAGGGTGCTACCTTCAGTAGGTTAGAAAGCTGCCTTTTTGTCTTGTTTGAACTGTGAAAGGTGCCATTCCTTATCTACACAAGGAGCTAAAATTTATTTGCAAAGTTAAAAATATTTTATTTTATTCTTATGTTAAATATTTTAGGTTAAGATATCTCATTACCATGCAAAACATACTTATTTTTTTCTTTCTATACAAGAACTTTTGCCAAGGCAACTGATAAAAGCTAAAGAGAGCTCTGCAATTTTGTTTTGTTGGAGACAGCCAGTTAGTTAGTCAGCTTCTGCCTCTAGAATCCAGTCAACACAAGTACAGGTATCAAGTGGAGAGTTCCTTAGGCTGTCTGGTAACCTCCATGCTACTGAGTCAGAGACAACAGCTGCTTCAAGTACCACTTGCAAGGATGATGGGCATTGATTAAACCCTATGGACATTCTAGCAGCTAAAAGGGCTAGCAGAGCCACAGATAATCTTTGCCTCAGAAAACATTCTAAAAACTCCTGTGTTTGACTAGCTAAGTAGATTCAGTCATCATTTATGAAATAAATGTGTATCTTTATAGTGCACTTTGCACTACTTTTAACATTTTAAACTGAAAGAATAGCCTATAATCTGTTAAAGCGTTAAGAGCAAGCAGATGCATGGTGTACTTTGAAAAGGAAGTGTACAATAAATGCAATGGTATGAGGAAATGCATTGCCATAGAAGTTCCCAATCACTCTGTCCTCCCAAAATAGTTCTATAAATGCCTATCTGTGTTGTTTGAGAGGTGTCTGATAAACACTCTAGGCAGGATGCCATTGAGAATATTGCAGAGTTCTGGATGAAATAGAATGGCTTAATCATTTATGAGTCCTGGCAATGTTGAAACAGTTCTATAGTTATTAAAGCTAAAGCTAAAGCTTCACTTTAAATAAGTTCTATAGTTAAATTACACTGTGAAAGATGGACAGTGAGACCAAAAGGTCAGTATTGAGGACTCTGTGTGTGGGTTTTGTTTTTTGTTTTTTTAATATGGTGTTCCTTCTGCTATGGTAAGAATGTTTGATCACTGAGAGCATGTTTTAATGCCTTGAGGTGCAAAAGCTGTTTTTTAGACAGACACAAGAGAATGAGGATGGTAATAAGGACAAGATGATTCTAAAGGACCTACTACCAGCAAAGCAATCAGCTGCTGGGCAGAGAAAACACTAGGGGAGGAATAAGTGACAGTATCAGCAGAAGACAGCAGAGCTGGAGGACATTCTCTATTACACTGTGCCATCTCACTGGTGATTGTAGACAAAGATAAAATCATGCTACAATTTGATAAAAAGCAAAATAATAATACAGCACTTTCTTGAATGCTTAAGTCAATTACATCTGATTGCAGTAACTTATTAATGTCTCTGTACTAGTAAGCACTTAATTGACATTTGATTATTAGTCTAAGGCCAAACCTCAGATTGTAACAAATAAACCTAAAGTAAATGAATGTAATAGAAAGTTTATTAAAACCAGCCTCTATCAGTTTATAAATTTCTTACTTCATCTTATGAACACAGAGCACTAAATTAAGTACAGAAATAGAGAGAATATATGAAAAAAAAATTAACTGAATATTCAGTTTAAGATTCCTATACAACTACATATTTCAATAATACGATCCATACTTGATTAAGACAAAACCAAAAGTTCTGTAGTCTTTGCTTTAAAACAGTGTTAATCCAAACATCTCCGTCAACAATTGTACTATGTATGCATGATGTCTAATTTTTAATGAAAATGACATGATCTGCACGCATGGTCAACATAAAAGACAATTTAGTCCTTTATGTTTATAAGAACACAGAATCACTGGCTGTGGGTGACAGCTAATTTCCTCTGGTCTCTTTATGCCCTGCAGCTATTAATGCATGCCAATCTTCAAGTATTATTGGAAAAAATTAAGCACAAACATAAAAAGAAAAAAAAAAAAGGAAAAAAATTCCATCAATTTTAGGCTAATTTCAACACAATAATTTGAAATGCAGTACTACAGTTAAAGAATATATAATACAATGCTGGTCTAACAATTTTGTATGAAAAACAGCCTTATATCACACACACACAAAAAAACCATTATAAAGTACAGATGTTCTCTTAGATTAGGAAAAAAGTTCTCTTTTAGTATATTTAAACAAACCATATGGGATTCATTTAAGTCATTTCAAAGCTTTTTTTAGATATTTCTTGAACAAATACTTAAGGCATATGATATGGGATGTAAAAAAACTCCCTTAACATACTTCTATTCTTTGGCATTAAAAAGGTACAAGGCAATAATTTAAGAACTTAATACTGAATGGATTAACTAGAAACCAAAGACTAGTAAAATAAGAAAAAAACCAAAGCAAACCAAAACTTTCTGCTTGGTTTTACAGCCTTTGCCAAATAATTTTTTTTTCTTTTCACTGAAGTTAAATGTGTGGTATATTTCACATCTAAACTCATTTGCTTTTACTTTCCAATAATCTGTGCTTTCCTCCTAGCTGTGCAGAAAGTTCTCCAACACTTTTTATGCAGTTTGATTTGTTTGTTTATCTTTGGTTGTTCCACATTCCTCTCTATTAGAGGTTCCATTTTCCTCCTTTGAGGGACCTTTTTGGCTATTGTATTGCAAGATCTGTGTGACAAAGTTATTAGAAGACAAAGTTTTAAAGAAGTTAATATCTTTTTGCCCTTGTCCTTTTGTGTTGAGCTCAAAGACATTTAGTCTGGTTACAGCTAGCTACCTGCAGTTCAGACTGACGATACTGATTTTGAGCTTGAAGCTGTGGGTTTGCCTGTGCAAGTTATTCATTATCTAGAGGTTTATACTGAAAATAAACATGAATTAGAATTACCACATATTCCTGTGGAACCATATGAGAAAGAATGCAACTCACTTTGAAAGAGCTGCATGGTTCAAGCAGTTTGTGTGCCCTAAACCAGCCTTTGATTTTCTATCAGCAATTTCAAAACAGTGTTGCAAATTCTAATATACGGAAATTATAATTTGGGAAGTGTGAATCACTCCTCAATCAAATGCAATCAAGTTAAGGTGAATCAATTAGTTTTCAGTGACTCTGGTAATCAGCTTCTGAAGCATCTTATTACTTATATTTGTACACACAAATGATGGCTGAAGCGAAAAAAGCAGACATAGTTATCTGAAAGGAAAACTGTGCTTGGCCAAAAGGCTTTCACTGCTTACATTCAGAACCACGGTGAGGCAGTTGTTCTGATGCATTAAAAAATAAATATTATTTATCCCATATACTTAAAGCTTTTTTGCAATAACTTGCAGATGAATGTATGCTATTTCTTGCTTGTGCTTCTCAAAAATAACTCTTTCAGAACTGATTTCATCAGAATCTTATCCACTTTCTCATAAAAGAGATATTGATAGAGCCCCCAAATGCTTAACATTTCTTTATTTAGTTACAAAAAAGACTGATTATTGATTATTGCAGCTTCCAATCTTTTCTGTCAAACTCTGGTATGCTGCTTCCCAATTTCAATAAGAACTGATTTTACTTCCTTGAGATGGTTATGTTTAATCAAGAGTACCAAGTAAGCTGCGTAGCTTTGAACATGTTCTAAAGTCCAGTATGTAGATTTGGGGGAGGGGAATACCAGAGAGATCTTTGACACATTAAGGACAAAATTATTGAAGAATTTGACTGAACAAACCCCAGAAATATGGGATTGTTTGGTTTCTAAGATTGGGAATAGGACATCAAGTTTAGGTTTCCAAAGCATCAATTGCATAAGGAAGCAAAAGCCGGTGGTGACCAGAGCTGTGAACTTGACTCCATTTCCTGATAGTGAATAATTTTTTAAAAACCCCAAACATATAAATCACAAAACTAAGTCTTATCAGGGATATTTAAGTTATAAAAAACCCCTGAAACTACATTTTGTATACTTAGCAATATATCAACATTAGCAGAATGGCAAATGTGTAGGTTTAGTAAATATTTAAATTCTACTCATCCTGACTACTGACAGGTGAAAAATTCTCATTAACTTCACTGGAGATAATTTCTGCTTGTCTGCTTTTACTTCCACAAAGTAAATAAAAACATGCTGATCTCCTTAAGCATCATGACTGGGAAATGCATGGAGATTCATATAAAATTATTTGGGACCTTTAGTGTTCCACAGAAGATGCTTCGAGCTCTTACAACTGAAATATTGCATGTGGAAGGATTTAATTTCTAAATCTCATTTTCTTGTTTTAAGACTTCCCTAGCACATCTTCTTTTAGCTCAATTTAAAGTGAAACTTTGTTTGTTTGCTCATATTATAGATAAGCCTAATATATATATAATCTTTAAAAGTTAATGGTATAGATTTCCATGGGTTAGATACTTTTTATTAGCAGTCACTCAAATTGCTGGATTGAACATTGTCATTAGTGCTAATTATGATCCATTTTACTACATGAGGAAACTAGAATAGAACATGATGAATCATGCCTTTGCAATGACATGACATAATCTGTTGGCAAAAAATACAGCATCTAGTTTAAATGAGTTGAATTCTTGTTCCTTGTGCTAATCCTCAACATTTCAATCAACTTAATAGCAATAATTTTGACTCAACCCACCTATTTCCAAAAATAAATATGTATATTACAGGTATGTAATCCTATTTTTCTGAAGCATTTCTAGAATATGCATGTAACCATGCTGGTCAGAAATGGACAGTTTCTCTCTTGTTTCACTTAGCACATTTTATTTGAAAATAAAGCACTGAAATTATATCCTTCTTTTACCGCCTCTTTATGTTTTGTGACCTGACTCTGTTGTCTTGATTGTCAAGGTAATTTGAAGAAAAAAAAAGAGAAAAAAGTTAAGCTTTAGTACCATGGCCCCATACCAAAAACATATTGCTGTGCATTCAATTGCAATATTTCTCCTGAGGCCAAAACATTATTTTCACAAAGAATAATGCTATGCAAAATAACAGGAAACATACTGTGAATAATGTCTTACATATGAAACCCTTGGTACTGTTAGTAAAACATTGGTTATGTGCATGCAAAATTAAACGGCCATGAAGAAGAGACAACATAATAGTCTGTGGATTTATGATGTATTAGCTAATGGCATTTTTATTTTCTTTTAAACACTAATATTTCTACTTTAAAAATATTTCTGAAACTGTTGTATATAACCCTACTGTTAACATGTGGTAAAAAGAAGTTGAAAGTACCTTTAAAAAAACCCCACACCAAACAAACAACACAAATGGAGTAAATTTAAGGGAGAGACTAGCAAATACCAACATGACAGTGATGCTGGACTTCATCCTGAGCAATTTTAAGACCTTGATAGGCTGAAATGCTTGGTCTTTTTATTAGTCTGCCATAATGGGTTATTAGCTTTGTCTGCCTCAAAACTGCAAGAAATTATCTTTCATTCTGAAATTACTACTTCTGCTATATCTGATACATCTGGCTGTTGCTGCACAGTCTCTGGAAAAAAAAAAACATCCAAAAAACCCACCAGTGTCAAACTCCAAGGAATCTTATTATCTGAACACATCCGCAGCAGCCCAAATTCTGACTGAGTGATCATCATCACATATTAGTTTTTTGGACACTGTAACTCTTCCCAAACACTTGATCTCTAAGTGGAAATGTAGCACTCACTTCTGAGAATGCGATTAAAGTTCAGGCTCATCATTGTCATAGTGCCTTTTGGACAGAAATAACATGGGTCCATGCATCCCCGTGTTTCATTACCAAAGACTGAGTTGGCTGGTTGGCTGAAACCTAACAACAGCCTCTGTTTCAGACTTTCAGGAGAATTGTTGAAGGTGTTCTGGTATTTGAATACTCTGAGAGGCATAGGTTCATAGAATCAGAAAATTATAGAATTGGGTTGGAAGGGAACTTTGAAGATCATGTAGCCCAACCTCCCTGCTGTGGGAAGGGACATCTTTCACTAGATCAGGTTTCTCAGAGCCCCGTCCCACCTGATTTTGGTGGGACATCCACAATTTCTCTGGGAAACCTGTTCCAGTATCTCACCATCATCATTATCATCAAAAATTTTTTCATTATGTCCAATCTAAACCCACCTTCTTTCAGAGTAAAGCCATCACCCTGTGTCCTGTCACTACATGTCCTGGTATAAAGTCTCCCTCCATCTTTCTTACAATCTACCTTTACTGAAAGGAAGCCTGCAATAAATTAATCTCTGAGCCTTCCCCTCTCTATGCTGACCAACTCCAACTCTCAGCCTTCCCTTGCAGCAGAGGGATTCCAGCCTTCTGATTCTTTTTATTGTCCTTCTTTGGACCCATTCTAACAGGTCCATGTCTGTCTTGTTCTGAAGGCACTAGAATTGGATGTGATACTCCAGGTAGGGTCTCATGAGATATGGGATAATCTCAACCTCTCTCAACCTACTGGCCACATTTCTTTTATTGCAGCCCAAGATAAGGTTGACTTTCTGAGCTGCAAGCACACGTTGACATTGTACATCCAATTTTCCATCCACCTACACCACAATGTCCTTCTCTGCATTCTCAGTCAATTCAACCCCCAGCCTGGACTGATATTAAGGATTGCCCCAACCTAGGTTCACGATCTTTAACTTGTTGAACTTCATGGTTCACATAGACTCACTCCCCAGGCATGTCAAGGTCCCTCTGGATGGCATCCCTTCCATCAAGTACATCAACTGCACTACTCAGCCTGGTGTCATCAGCAAACATGCTGAGGGTGCACTCAATCCCACTGTTTTTATCACTGATGAAGATATTAAATAATGTTGGTCCCTGTACAGAGACTTAGGGGACACCACTCATTACTGAACTCCACTTGGATATTGACCCATTGACTGTATCACCATTTAATTCCAGCTAACAGCCCATCCATCAAACCACACCTCTCCAACATAGCACCAAGAGTGTTGTGGGACAACATATCAAATGAAAGCCCAGATAACTGACACCTATAGCTCTTTGTCCATAGATGTAGTCATTCAATGATAGAAGTCCACTGGATTAGTCAGGTATAATTTACCCTTGGTGAAGCCATATTCGCTGTCCCTAATCACCTCTCTGTCATTCAGATGTCTTGATGTAGCTTCCAGGAGGATTTGTTCCATTATTTTACCAGGCATAGAGATGAGGCTGACTGGTTGCTCAACCAGGGTCCTCTTTTTTATCCTTTTAGAATGATATGTGATATTTCCCTTTTCTTCAGTCAGTGAGGACTTTGCCCAACTGCCATGACTTCCTATATGATGGAGAGTGTCTTGGCAACTACACCAGCCAATTCCCACACAGCAATTTGCACACTTGGGCAACGTTGTCTGACCATTATCACAAAGTCCCTTCGTACTTTGTAGACACCTACATTTCCGACACATGAACTGCAAATGCGTGTGATTATCTTTCAGTAAGAATTTTAGTCTGAACAACTAACCTACACCTAGAAAAAATATAATCTGAAAGTTATATTGTGTTGACTGTCAGATCAGATTGATACTTGTTATTTTTCCTACGTTCATTTCTCACCAGTCACACTAAAAAGATTGCACAAAGTCACAGGTTTATTCTTCATTGCTAAAATCAAAACAGTTATTTATTTGATATATCTTAAAGCTTTCTTGCAAAAACAGTGCCATTACTTCTGGAGATACCACTCTGAAAAAGCTCTGAGGCCTGCTCCCTGAAGCATGCACTTTGTACCTTTTACACCTGCTACACATTTTTTAACTGCATTGATCAATGCCTTGGGCATGATTCTTAGTGGCTGCGGGAATAACTTGTGACAAACTTAAATTAACACTTACCATAATATCACTACAGTTATGCTGTTATCACAGTTTAATACACAATCATTACAAAGAAAAAACAAAATTAACTATCAAACATTCTTACTTAAGAATTACTCTATTTTTTTTTCTCTTCACAAACAAGTAAAGTCACAATAAGCTTTTTGTACTGCAACTGACTTCTATAATTCAATATCTGCATAATGCCATCAACTTTCATCAAGAAAACTTCTTAAGCATAAATGCTCCTTAATTGCCTTTCTGTAGAGCTTAGACCTTGAGACAAATAACTGCAGTAGAATCTATCTACTCAATAGATTCTAGTAGCATCCCTGCTTGTGCATTTTTATACTGTGAATCACCTACTGTTTTCCTGGTACTGTAAAACCTCAAATATACAGGATTACTCATCAAAGAAGAGATCAGTCTTAAAGTGTAAAGACAGAGCACCAAATGCACAGTCACAAAAATGCCCTCAGCAATGAAGATCATTGTCCTTACAGTCAAGGGCCACTGTGAGTTTGCCTGAACAGAGTCAGAAGACAAAACTTTTCAGGTCTTATAATTATGGTCTTTTATCAGAAAGTATGACGACAGAATGTTCAGAAACAAATCTGATTTATTTCTCTCTGTTTTTATATAAGAAAGACTGAGTTTACCAAGACAACCTTAGGAACATTTGCAGAAGAAAAGTTAATTTCAAACTCAGAGCACTTAATTTTCAAATGGTCTTCAAACTGTTATGGCTTTTGCATTTCTAGTGATGTGAAAGATTACAATAAATACACAACTCTGTGTGATGCTAAAATTATTTGGAACTACTATTTAATTATTAAAGCACAATCTCTTAAAATTTCCATTTCAATTTTCAATTCTTTCCTTCATCTTTGATATTAAAATGCCTCACTTTACATATAACATACAGTGATGAAAAAAAAATACAGCTGTACTACAGGACACTTTCAATTGCTTAGCTTGTTTTTTTAAGGAATTTGATTCCAAGATGCTGCAGTCATAAGGAGATAAGGGATACAGAAGGGTAGTTCTCTGCCTTTTCTTTTTTTGAGTAAGTACCTTAAATATTGAGCTGCATCACCACTTTTTTGTCTTTGTTCCAAATAATATTTTATTATCTTATACAAAGAGCATCAATATAATAAGAAGCTGTGGAAGAGTTGGGACACCAAACCAGCTGTTTGCTTGCTCCCGAACTCAGTGGGGCATGTAGGAGAAAACAGGGTAAAAAAAAGAATAAGAAAGCTAATGGGTTGAGATAAAAGACAGGGAGATCACTTACCAAATGCCACTGTGGATAAAACAGACTTGACCTGGAGAAAATTCATTTATTGCCAATTAAAATAGATTTGGGTAGTAAGAAACAAAAAGATGAATGTGAAAACTACACCTTCCCTCCCACTTTCCCAGTCTCACCCTCACTCCAGACTCCTCTACCTACAGTGAAAAGCACAGGAGGAGTGGGAAATGGGGAGTTGTGGTCTGTCCATAACACTTCATCTCTGCCACTCCTTTGTTTTTACTTTTCTTGTGCTCCAAGCACAGACTCTCCAGCTCTTCAGTAATTAACACCTTCTCTGGCAGAGCATCCTCCATGGGCTGTAGTATAGATATCTGCTCCACTAATGAAATACCCTTTTCTCCTCCTCCTCTTCTGGCCTTGGTGTTCTCACTCTTTTTGTTCCCTCCCCTTCTGCCTGTGTGGTGGTTTTGCCCTTTCTTACATTCTCAGAGGTGCCACTGTCTTGGTTGATGGGCTCAGATGTGGCCTGTGGTGAGTGGACTGGAGCTGGCTGGATGTCCAGGACAGGTCAGCCCCTGGACTCTCATCACAGAGGGCACCCCTGTAATCCCCTCCACTGCAAACACCCTGACACCTACACCCAACACAAATGGCAACTGAAATCCCAACAGACAGAAAATAACACATACACAAAGATCACCGATTTAATCACTGAAAAAAATGAAGAATGGGAAGTGTAAAAGAAGGAAAATTGAAGATTGTGAATCTTGATTGAAGAAAGATTTTCCTGAATCAACCAGAAAGAAGTTACACACCATCTACTCACTTCTCTGAGTATGCATTTCCCATCTGCAGGTACCTGTTTTTTCCTCTGTACTCTCTACACCTGCAGGATCCATGCAGATCACATGAATTTTGAAATTTATATGTTCCCAACACTGCAAAAAGAATTATGACACCATGAAAGTACAAATCCCAAGCGTCCATGATTGTAATCTATTTGCCTGTAGAGTTGTCCTGGGTTTGGCTAGGATAGGGTTAATGTTCACCAGAACCAGGGAGGATGCCACAGCCAGGGCAGACAACTGAAGCAGCCAATGGGATATGCAACATCATACTGACATTATGCCCAACATATAATGGCAGAGGGTGGGCTGGGCCAGGCAGTGAGGTCTCTAGTGCCTGCTCTTGTTCGTGCAAGTTTAGGTGGGTTTTATATCACTCGCTTTATAAATTGTTTCATTAGTGTTATTTTTATTACTGTTCCTTCTCCTCTTGCATACTGTTAAATTCTCCTTATCTCAGCCCATGGGGTTTTGCCTTTTTCTCCCTATTCTCCTTCCCATCTGGGGAGAGGGGGTGAGCAAGCAGCCATGTGGTGCTCAGCTTCCGTCTGGGTCCAGAGCATGGCAAGAGTTTTTAAGATTTCTTTCTGGCACTTCTTGTTTATGGGAGGCTGGAAGGCAATGCAGCTGCATCCTGCCCTACTGCAGACTTTCTAAATGAGCCTCTCTCAGTCTTTACTCCACTCTAAAAAACACCACATCCTGAATGCCATGTCCCAGGCTTTACTGTTGATGCTTATGCAGCAGGGTGGAGGGAGGCTGAAAGCTTTGCCTGCCCATGCAGGTTTTCTCTGCCCTCATCTGCTCTGAAACAATGACCTCTCCCTTTGCTTTGTTCAAGGTGGGATCTTGTTCCTTGCTTTTAGAAGTCTGGTCCTTCAAGTTCACCCTGTGGGGATGTAACTGCAGCAGCACAGCTCTTTGCTGGCACACGGGGCTTTGGTGACCTTGACACCTCCTCTCTTTTCCATACTGTTAATGCCTTTCCTTTCCCGAGTTTTAGACTAGGAAATCAAAGCAATGCCTTTTCCCTCTCAGTGTTAGGATCCTGTTCTGCATTGAATTCACATATTCTGCCAAACTTAACAGGAATTCTTACAGGTCACTTTATTTTCAAGCTTCTTGCCATATTATATGATGAATTTCTTGTAAAAATATTCAATGTATGGATAGCTCATCTAACTTACAAGAGATATCATGATTTTCCTTCCTCAGGGAGACTAAACAGGTGACAAACATGGCATTCATACACCTTTTTTAGTCTTGACACCTCTTTTGCCCTCTTTCTAAATATCAACAATTTTCTTAGGTGCAGATACATACATGGATGTTTACAGTCCCGCTTATATCTATTATATTGTTATTTCTGATTGCTGGTCATGATATAGCTTTTTTTTTCCATAGATTTTGCCCTGGAAAGCTGAAGTTAAAAATGTAAACTGTACTCAAAATTATACTGACATTGTACAATAGAGCAAATAGGGTCTCTTTTGGAGAAATTAATACCATGGGTCAAAGCAATAGGAACAAATTTCATTAAAGGGCAAGGCAGGTTGGCCTCTTAGTCAAAAATGCCCTATGTCAGAAAGAATTCAGTCCAAAAATGAAATCTACCTGTCATCAGCTTAGAGTCATAAAGAAGAGTAGCCTAAAAAAAACCAAATCAGTACATCCATTGGCACTTGATAATAGAATAAAAAAGGTAAGAACAGGAGTTACGATGTCGTAATTACACTTGAAACTACTCATGAAGGGATTTCCATGTGTGAGGAAGTATTTCTCATGTATATTGGACTCCATAGTCATGAGAATTCATAACTAGAATTCACATGGGAAAGAACTGTATGAACTATGCTGGCCGACAATAGACGCCCACTGCTAGTGATGACCTACAACCTACCTGCCTTCCAGGCTTTGGGCTGGTCTTACAGATCAGGATGAATTTCAGCCAGTGTCAATATTTCATTCACAAAACATGTCAGGTAGACAAGAAAGAATTTACTGTGTGTTCACAGATCAATGACATGATGGGCAACTGCCAACAATCTCTAAACAGAATGAAACCCTGCCTTAGAGTGACTGTGGGGACAAGAGGCTATTTCTCCCTTCTTGTCTATTCAGGGATGGCTTTGACATGATTGCTCTACCATCACTAAACCAACATCTCCCAAGGAACCCAGTTTTTTAAACAAAATATTTTGCCTAACAATGTGTAACTGTCAACTGTTTGCTTTTTTAAACTTTTATTCTTGATACTTCTCTAAATGCACTCATAGAACTTAAATTCTTTGTATAGCTTTTCCTACTTTGAGACATTACATGCTATCCTAGCTGATTTTCACAGTCAAATTATGAACTGTTGAAAAAAACACTTTTTAAGTGAATCAGCTTCTTAAAGCTAATGACAGTGCTAGCTACAGATAGTGTACTTCTGGTTTAGTAGATACTAATTAAACCATAGTGTCCACGATATAGTAAACATTAGTGACCTCTCTTTTCTTTCTTTTGTTTAAATCTTAACATGCAGATTATGATGGGGAAATTTAGTTCACACTTTTCTGGCCATTTTCTTATCATTATCATGCAATGTAATAAGATATTTCATTACTATTTAGTCTGAAACTTTAGCAGAGAAGTTGCTGAAATTACCTCTAAATTTATACTTGAGTTACTGGACTCATTATTTCAAACATCTTGGTCTGAATCAATATCAGTAATGATTCATTCTTTTGATTAAGAAGTGACTCCATCTGTAGATGTCAGATAATTACTGAGATGACCTATAATGAGAACATTTCACAACTCTCTGACTTAAATTTCTTATTCCCTCAACAGCATAATGACTTCCTCCTAGATCTTTTTATAGTGTGTCTATGCTCCCGGGGTTTCTTTTCATGATCAGTCACTATCAGTGGTTGCTTCTATCTTTTTTTAGACAAAGAAAGATAGTGGCTCCATACAACAAAAACTGTGCTTTGTCTAGGATTATATTTTATTTTTTTTTCCCTATGTATTTCCAAATTTTGTTCTAAAAGCTCTGATACACTAGTGAGTGTTTAAAGCTGACATGGGCTGCAATGGTAAAAGATGATAGAGGATACTCTTTGTTATTCATTTAAGTAGTCTTAGGGGAATGACTGTGGTTTTAAATATAAAATATTAACATTAGAAATGCAGGATATTCTTTTGATCGCAACAGCTGGGAATATGGTATTTAAAAGTTTGTAAGAAGAAATTATAACTTTCGCTGTGAGGGTTGCTGCAGTACTTGAAATTCATTGCTATAGCAAAATACAAAGAGGGCTTTGTAGTTAAGTCGTAAATTCTATGTTATTTCTTTTGATTCTTTTGTGAACCATTTCCAGGGAATAGAAAAATTATATCAACATCAGACTGCCTTTTGACTCAACACACTGCATTTTTTCACTCGTATATATTCACAAATATTTAATAGCCTTCTAATACAGTCATGTAAATAGATTATGAATATCTGCTTTTACTAGCAGTCTCTGCTCTCTGTTTTCCTCACTATTTTTACCTGTTGGTTTAACAAATAGACTGATGCAATACTGACCTTAATTTGCTTTGTATGTCATCCTTGGCTGCTAACTTCTCTGCCAAGAGAGTCTCCTTTGCATTCCTAATGGAAAAAAAAAAAAGTTTCTTGCTTTTATTTTTGTTTGTTTGCTTAAAACTTAAAACCAAAAGGTCAAATATATGTCAAATGTTTAAAATACCTCTATTCAGGCGAGCAGTGTAAGGGAATATACTCCCTACTGATGACTGCATAGTTTTCTGAGTGAAAGAAACTTCAAGCTCATTAATTACTACCACTTCATTCTTTTCCCAAGATTTACATTCCTGTTATGTGACTGGACTTGCTTAAACAGTTAGAAATAATGAAGACTAAAATGACAGGCTTATTTCCCAGCTTCCTTTTATAGTAAAGAGAAAGAACTTTTGTCTAACAATAGACCTTGGGTACAGTAGGTCAAAATCCTCAGATACATTTCTATCACAAAATACCTTTAATACTGCACATTTACTGCATCAATAGACATCTGCTTTATTAGTAGCAAAAAAATGGAATCATTATCCCTTCCCCAATGTACATATCAATTTTAGACCTTACATTAAAAATACATGCATGAATGAGACCAGCAAGAACACTAGTGAATGAAACACGTCGAACTTAAGAGACCTGGCCTCACTGGATTGGGAAAGAAATCCTAACTGTGATGACAATCTCTTTTGTAGCATGGTTTTGTTTCTCTTTCTATGTGTGTGCGTTCATGTGCTTTTGTTGTCAGGAAAAAGAAACAGAGCAAAGTTCACCAGGGAAGAACAACCCAGATAAAATTCAGGAAAAAGGAGCAAATATTCACAGTAAGAATCGGATTTTCTTGCACTGATGTCATAGTCTGGTGGGTCCTGAACTATACTGGACTCCATACTCTGTTGTGTTAACTGATATCAGAAATTTTCATACTCATGAGGATATCAGAAGTGCTCAAATGAGATATATAAATAGATTAGGCAAAAATGATTACACAGTTTGAGCAGTAGATAGACATTGTCTCATAAAAATGAATACTGTGTCTTAAAGTTTCTAGAATGCATTTAATTTTCTTTCCTGGATAATGGGGTATATAATGTTGGCTTGTGTGAAAATGAACATCCAATAGAGTACAATGCTGGTTTTGATTAATCCATTTCCATTGTACATACATTTCTTGTACCTTTCACAAGTATTCCTGGAAGATTTGGTTGGGACCTCAACTGCTTAGAAGAAATTCTTAACTTTCAAGATAAAATCACTCTTCCAGAGTTTCTCATATATATTGGTCATTATACAGTATTAACAACATTAATTGAGTTCATTTCTCTTAAGATTTGCTTATTTGAAATTGACCTAGATTTTGTTGAAAGATCGGCATTAAGAATTGTTACTACAAGATATTTTGCAGATCTGGCAAATTACACTGCTGATTTGAACGTTCAGAAACAGCTGTGTACTTCTCAGTCTCATCATGGAAACACTGATTAAAGTGAGGGCATGAACTTCCCTCTTTGCTTCCGTGAAAAGGTGTCTGTAAGAACATGATAATCAACAAACATTTTCTGCAATATAATTTTCTTACAAACCTTCACAGTTTAAGTACATTAACCAGTGCTGAGTAGTCTGTGTCTTTAATATCTGAATGTCCTCTCTTAAGGAGTTTAGACTGTTCTGTCACAACTGCTGATGTAATTTGACCTTCTTTGCAAACATATTCATCTATGAAAATGTCTGGCACATACTCCTTCCTTACCTTCTGTAATAACCAAGGGATGTCAGTCAATTCTCTGAGATTTGTGCATGGTGATGTTTAGTGTGACTTTTTCAAAGAAATCTCAGTGTATGTATCTAAGATTTTCGTGAAACACTGGTAGGTTTAGCAAGATGAAGCCGTCTTTCCTGGGAGCAATGATGAACCCAGCTTCCCTAGTACCAATGCACAAATGAAAGGGCAGTCAAATGCTGTGCAGCTCTGACCTGTGACATACTGCTGAGAAAATGGTGCTCTTCAGAAAGGTACAACTGATTTCTACAGTCTGTAAGTTTCTTCTCTTTTTCAATTTTTAACAAAAGAAAGAAGTATTTTTAGAATAAGTACAAAATGTGCCTCATTTCAGTCAGAAAACAAAAATTATAAATTGAGCCATTAATAAAGAAAAATTTCACCATTCATTTATTAGGCAGTAACCATTTGTCTTTATGCATTGAATGTAAGGTTCTCAATTAACTTTCTCATGCACTTTAGAACAGCTCACCTGGCCTCCCACCCATTTATTCATTTCTGCAATGACTTACATTTCAAAATTCCAGATCAAAATAAACGATGTTGATAAGATGATAACTTGACACTGAAATATCTCCTCCTCTCTGCAAGTGAGTCATTTCCCCTTTCATTAAATCTCAGGTAGGTAATAGTCATTCTTGAAACAGCTACAACATTCTCTTTACATAACAATGAACAATTTAAAACTTAAAATTTCTGGGCTTGAAGGTTCTGATCTAGAAATTTAGTATCTTAGGAAAAATAATTTCCTAGCTTTCCAGTGAGACTTAGCACGTCCTTCTGGAGTTGGCAAGGTTAAACATATTAGACTGAGATGATGCTGTAATTTTAAGGCTCTAAGGTTGTTGTAGGTCTTTTCTGGTTTTGTGATTTCTTGGCAAGTTTGTGTATTCAGTCAGAGTGTAAGAAATTAAAGAAATAACCTTGATAAATTTTCACTTCTTTTCTCTGAGTCTGTTTACAACATAGTTACCAAAGATAAAATACATAATTTGGTTTAATCTTCCATTCTTACGTTTCTCTTACTTTTACCTTTTAAAACTTATAGGTGCTTAATTTTAATTGTAAAATTAGACAAAACAGAATAGGTGGTCCTGATAAGGATCTCTTAGCAACAACCTGTGTCAGAGTTTGAAAGAGCTTTTAAAAAAGAAATTGCTCTGAATCACTTTGGAAATAGAGAGTGGAGGTTCTTTTCACCACCCTTTTCTAGACCCTGTACCATGCTTGGTGAAGCCAGGTGGTTACCTAGTGGAGAGTATATTTGAAACAATGTCATGTTTTCCTCTGCTGGTTTTCATAAAAATATTATCTAGTCTTGTAAAACTTCAGGCTAAATCATAATCTGCCTAATTAAGGGTGATTAGATCCTGGAATGGACTGCCCAGGGAGGTGGTGGAGTTGCCTGCACTGGAGGTGTTTAAGGATAAAGATTTGATGTGGTGCTTAGTGCCATGGTCTAGCTGATGTCATGGTGTTGGCTCATAGGCAGGATGTGATGATTTTGGAGGTCTATTCATAAATTCTGTGATTCTGTAACTGTCCCTTTCTTTCTCCCTCTTTTTTTTTTTTTTTCTTTCCCCTTTCTTTTTCATTTTCTTAAGAAAAGGCTTTGGCCTTTTAATGCATGAATTGCTATCTTTGTAGTTTTTAGGCTCTACCAGGCAAAGCCATTATCACTGTAAAGCTCAGTGGGAGTTAAAGAGAACAAGAGAGAGGAAATATGCATTGCTTTTTCCACGGTGAAACAGGAAAAAAAGTCAGAATTACTTAGTGATGTTAATCATGATTTTTCCAGTTGTAATAGTTCATTACAAAGATAAAGGTAAATGATGAAAGAAACATACAAACAATAAATGGATGTGAGCAAGTATTTCTGGTATAAATTCTGATGAAATAAAAAGTGATCATGCTGTGCTGTTCTGTTATCAACTGTCAGCAGAGGACTATTTCAATTCTCTATGTCAACATGAAGAGCACTTTGGCTCTACCATGGTACCCCAAAATTCTAAGTTTCAGTAGGAGCAAGTTAAATTGAGAAGCTTGGATTAGGTGGCAGATTCACTACAGAGTGCCTAGGGAGTGTTCAGTGACTAGAATTTATCACAGCAGTGCTCTGAGCAGGCCAACAATTAATGAGATGATTGGGTTGTAAGAATCATTTAAGAAAAGGTTATGTCTGAGTTTTCTTTTTCTCAGCCTTTGGCATCTCTCTGTGCTAGATACTTGCATAAGCTGTATTTATAGGTAGGCTTCATGGACTTCAGCACTAATTTTTCTCTTTGTGGACTTTTAGACTGCTGTTTCTGTCTTCAAATGAAGCTGAAGAAGGAAGGTCTGCCTCCCTCTTGCATACTAATCTAGACACTCTAGATTGCTGGCCCAAGAATGTGGCAGACCTGACTTCTAACTGCTCTTCAATCTCAGGGGTTTCAGAGAGCATCTCTAAGTTCTGCAGGTGAATATGTAAACACCAAATTAGCTTATGTTCAGGACTGTGCTACACTGCCTGTCTCTTCTGCTTCAGCCAGCCACTGCATACAGGAGATTCACAGTCAGGAGTGTTAGCAAGAAGAAGCATGAATGCTCTAACTGCAGGAGAACCCTGGGAGAACATCAGGGAGTCATTTCCTCACTATCATTCTATACATTGAACATGCTGCGAGCCTATCTACAGGACTGGAGAGTGTAGACACTTGTATGCAGATCCTTCACTGGGTGGTTTTGAACATCCCATTAGATGTGTCTATGTATCTTCGGGGTACAAGACACCTTAAAAACCTGACTTCTGGGCCACCTGAGAGCTATACATTAAAAAGAATTGTGTGGCTTTAATTGTTCTTCTGCATTTTGACATAACTTGGAGTAAGAAATTGTTATAGTAAAAGGAACTTTTTTCAGTGAGGATGAATTTACCTTCTTACATACACCTCCTGGATAACAACTGAAGTTGTTGATAATTTCTACTTAGTTGTATTTCTAATGAGGGTACATATCTGAAGCTATATATAATTTGCAAATATTCACATATAATCAGACTAAAAATGTGTTCATTTTTTTGTCCCTATCACAGGGCTTCATCCCACCTGAGATGTACCATGATGAAATTCTTTGCTGTATAAATAATTATGAATTCTAGGAGGAGTTATTCACTTAGCCTTGGGTTTTGCTCTTTGTGATCATCTTAGCCAACAGGGAGGATATTTCTTTCAGTGGTATGGAATGAGAGCTGAAACGGGCTCTTCTAAATCAACCACCTACTCTTTAATTTGCCTTCATGTAGATAAACTATTTTTTCTGTGAGGATATTTCTTGTTTCTTTTTGATCATGTATTTTATTAAATGAAAAACAGTGAAGTTAGAGGTCTGGCTTCAACCAACAAAAGCAATTAAATTTACTAATTTGTTGCTAGCTTGTTCTATATGTGTATCTAACGCACCACATAATAGGAAATTTGGCAACTACCCTAAAAACATTCTATTATCATTAGAACCAATGAAAAGGGTTAAGCAGATATACTGAAATGTTGTAGTGTTCCCTTCCTTTCAGTCCACTGGCACCTTCTCTTTTTTTTTTTTTGTTTGCTTGTCTGTTTGTGTTTTTGGTTTGGTTTGGTTTTGGTTTATTGTTTGTTTGGGGGTTTTAATTTTTTTCCACCTGCTTATATATGTACTGTTTTCTATCACATCATGCAGACAATCTTGCATTTTTCATGCCTTTTTTAAAGTTAAACCCTGTGAAGTAAATCTGCTAGAAAAAAAAAAAAGCAAAATTTTAACATGAACATGAAACAAAAACAAATCTCACCTTATACCTTTTCCTAATTTCCATCTTAAGCCCTCTTCTCATACTTTGATTTATAGTTTCTTAGGATTTCCAAACACCTCTGGGTTTTTAGATTAACTTTCTACATTTCTTTCCCATTAAAAGCTCTATAGAGTGCTTTTTTTTTACAGTTTAACATCTCTTCTGCCACATTTTATAACCTATTTCATTCCCTATTTTGTTCCATCTTCCTTGATACCTAATTCCTTTAGTTCCCTTTTCTTTTACCTTTCTTCACTCATTTTTATTATTCCTTTTTCAGCTTAAATACCATTCTTCATTTTCTGATAAAGTCTTTTATTACTCTTCACAGTTCTTAGTTATTAAAGTCAGACTTTCAATCAGCTCACTTTCATCAGCTAAGAATCAGGCACCTAGTTACTTATTTTAATGCTATCTCCAACAGAAGAGATACAGACATCTCGAGGGTGATTTATTCCACCTTTAGTGGGTGAACTGGGAAGACTCTTATCTCCATTGCCTGATGAGTGAACCTACCTGATGAGATGGGTGATTTTCAGAAGGTTGAAGGTGAATAATGTCTTCCTAATTTGCCATGGGTAACATTGAAATTCAAACCCATTTTTCTGCAGGTGTTTCTGAAGTACTTTTCCATTGTGGCATTACCATATACTCAACCCTCTAGCAATTACAACATATTTACAGTAGGTAGGGTTGAGACAATTAGATTAACTGTGCTTTCAACACCTTTGACAGTATTTACTAGAACTCCCTTGATTTTAATAGGAGCTTAGATGCTAGCTAATGGGAACTACACTCTATGTTGTGCTGTAGGTAACATGTTAGAGATACCTGGGACTTGATTCAGATGCATACCCAGTACTGACTAAGAAGACCTAGGATATGTGAGATAACTGCATAGGGATGATGGATATGACTTGGGAACTGTGAGAGATCCATGCCTTCATGGAATAATAACTGGAAACTAGGCTCCCTAAAACAGGGCTTTTGAAAAACTCTATGAAATTTTTAAAGTTTAATGTAAAATGAACATGGATTAAAAAAAAAGGGGGGGGAGGGGGAGAACTATACAGAAAAATAGTGAAAAACCACAAAAAAATGTCTCCTGCTCTGTCAGTCCCAGAGCTACCCATTGCTCAAGGCTGGGAAAGCATTAGAGAAATTATAATCCAGTTATTTTCTTTATATTGTTCCTGAAGCACCCACTGTTGGCCTGAGCTAGGACACTGGGTAAGATGACCTTTGATTTTTTCCACCACAACAGTTATATATTCTCATAACTGAGTGACTACAAGTTGTTTAATAAAAGAGATAAATGTATGTTTGTCAATGATTTAAATTTTTAAACAGTGACAAAAATTCTATATAAAAAGTACTTTCAGAAGCAGTATACTAGTAATGTTAAACACATAAGACTGCAGCACTTCTGGTTTAATTTCTTCCAAATTCTGTGTACAATAAATTCATAATAAAAGTCTCAGAGTGATTCCTAG
Source organism: Chloroceryle aenea (assembly GCA_013399075.1). Classification (NCBI taxonomy): domain Eukaryota; kingdom Metazoa; phylum Chordata; class Aves; order Coraciiformes; family Cerylidae; genus Chloroceryle; species Chloroceryle aenea. The sequence continues at coordinate 271,419 of VWZY01002472.1, forward strand.
AGATTGTCATTAGGCTAGGCAAGGAAATATTTTTTTGAAAGATGACAAAAAAAAGGAATATATTTAGGTTAAATATTTTCAAAAAACCTTCCAACCTGTTCTCCATCAGGAAAACCTTTCCAGTGGTAAAGATAGAAAACTAGAAATGCAATTGAGGATAGCATATGTAATAGAGGAACATTAACCTGACAAAAAAATATTCGGGTAAAAATTAGAATATTCACCATTGTGAACTCACATGAAGTATTTTAGCAATGAGAAATCTTTCTGGATTTTGATCCTGAGGTCTCCTTGGAAAAATCCATTCCCACTGGGGAAACTTCTGGTAATACTTTACTGACTTCCTTCCAGCTATTCCATCTTGGCAGAAGCTTGAAACAATTTCTGTCTGAATGCCACTCCTTAAATCAATGAAAAGGTGCCATAATCATGTTTACAGAATGTACTCTTGTCCGTGGTATCAGGCATATGGTGTGATAAATACTGTACCTGCCATATGGAGGTTGGATGCTGCAGGAAATGTAACTCATTAGTCATATCTCCACTCGTGATTGGATTTAATATGCACATACGTTCTGCATATTACTGCGGTTGTAACTAAAAGTAGGACATTTAGAGTCTGTACTTACTTACTCTACAAGGTCCTCCAAGAAAGTTCCCTCCCTCCAGCTGAGCCAGGAGGAGTTCCAATAACTGTCTCAGCTGGAAATTGCTCTTCGCAATAAATCATGGTCATTTCATGCTTTGATGAACTGTAGTGAAACGTGTTAAAAAAAAAAAAGACCTTTACGAAGCAAATTCTTGCTATAATCAACATAGATTTTTTTTTTCTCTAATATCTAGGAAAAAAAGTCTAAACTATTGCACACAGTCATATAAATAAGAGCTTCTAAAAAATTCCTTATATGGCAGTAGTCTCGAGCTCTACTTTGTGCAAGCTGAAGGGCAACAGATTTTTGCTGTGGATTTGAATGTTGCTTTGGCTGTGTAGGCAGACAAGGGTATGACATAATTGTTCAGTTATATAGACTCAATAATCTTAAAATCAAGGATGTTTCAAATAAAATGTTCAGCTTAGTGGCATTTGGATTTTTTCTCCCTTTTTCTGTTTTCCTTGGCAGTAGATTCACCAAAGCGTAACAAGTCTGATTATTCATAGATTTATTATTGCTATTCTAGAAACACTCATTGTTTTAGAAATTAGAATAATTGTCAAGTATACTTGCACAACTCCTTGTATTAAGGAATACTTCCAAAGAAATGTGAAGGGAAAAAAACATCTAGTGCAGAAGTAATTATCTGTCTTTTACTCAATGGCAAATATGACCTTTGGCTCAAACAGAATAGTCATTGCAAAGTGTCTTGAGTTGTCTTCCTACACATCCTTATGCTCTTGACAGATTTTCTTTCCCATTTTGGCATATTAATATCAATTTTCTGGACAAATAGAACTAGACTGCCTACCCTTTAGCGACAAGGGAAGTCTTATCAACTTCTTGTCCACCAGAAAGGGATAACTGTAAGAGAAAGAGGGCAATCATGAAATACAGCAGAACATAGAAGAAGGTATCTGAGAGAAGGTATCTGAAAATTATTGGATTCTCTCCGTATCCCGGTAGTATCCTGCTGCTTCCACTGCTGCATGAAAGAGAACTTTCTTAATTATTTGGCAGGTTAAAGCAGAAGCAAATTAATTTCAAGTTATACATTCCCCTTAGACTACTTTAAATCATTGGTATGCTGCTTTCCACAACAGCTTAATAACAATACAGGCAACACATACATTCAATTTGCATTGTAAGTTTAAGCATATTCCAGAATTAAGTGAAACTCCTTTGATCTAAATTTCCTTGACGAATTAAAAACACCACAAAATATCATCCCCTTTGTAAATGTCATTGTTATATCAGTGTAATTAAATTTGTAGAATATTAAACATTTGCAAAACAATGTACTTTTGGTTTGAGGGGACAGCCCAGGAAAGAAAGCCAATGTTCTTGGCCATCTAGATGTCTTCTGAATATCTCCAAGGATGGAGACTTCATGATGTCTCTGAGCAACCTCTGCAAGTGCTCAATCACCCTTTTGGTAAATAAATGATCTTCAGATGGAGCTTCCTGTCTTTTGTGAGTTTTTTTTTGTCTTTCTTTTCCCATTGCCTCTGGTCCTGTCACAGAAAAAAGCCTGGCTGTGACATCTTTACACTCTCCCTTCAGGTATTTATACACATTGATGAGATCCCTCCTGAGCCTTCTCTTCCCCAGGCTGAACTCAGCCTTTACTCCGAGAGATGTTCCAGTGCCTTGATCATCTTTGTGGTGCTTTGTTGGATTTCCTCCAGCAGATCTATGTCTCTCTTGAAATGAGGAGCCCAGAAGTGGACCCAGTGTGACATCACTAGTGATGAGTACAGGGGAAGGATCACTTCCCTTGACCTGCTTGCAACACTGAGAAGGAATCAGGAAGCAAATGAGAAGGAAATGATGGAAATGAGGAAAAAGACAGAGGTAGGTGTTATTTTTTGTTTGGTTTTTTTTTTTTTTGTTTTAAGAGATATGGGAGGACGTATGTTCAGCCATGTAACTGTTTATGATGAAGGTACAACTAATATAGGAAGTAAGAAGATCAATGTCATAGCAAACTATACATTATTATTTCTTAATCAAAATATTGTTTCTATTACAAATAATAACCACACATTCAAAAGTATTCATCTGCACCTTATGGAAACATGCTCCCACAGCACTTTATGAAGTTGTTATTTTGGTGGAGAAACTTATGCACAATGATGCAATGTGATTTCCCAACAGTCTCAAGGTAAGCCACCAGCAGGCTGAAAATAGAGTTCAGGTCTCTAGGGTCTGATCTGATATCCTTTCTGTAGGAATATATTTTGTACTGGACATCAGTTAGAACACTTCTGCATTTCAATTAAAAATAGCATATTTAATATTAAATTAATCTCTTGTATTCTCCAGCTTGCTGACTGAATTAATCTAGAAATATGCATATTTTTAACAGATGAAGATATAACATATTGAGGGTTAATTTGCAATATAGTTTATTTCTACTTCCATTTATTTGATTTTGATATCTACTAAAACAAAAACCAAAACAAAATAATAACAAAAGAAGCCCTCCAACAACCAGCAATGCAACACTGAAAAACCCCAATAACTAAGACTCTTCTCATTAATTGCATTTTAATACTAATGGTAGCATTCTATTTTCAAAGATAAATCACAGTAACGGCCCTTAGGCAGGAAAGTTCATCTCAGCTTTCGAATCCTAACTTTACAGAGGATTTAGTTCCAGTGTGTTGCAACTGATTTTCAAGTGTCTGTAAATTAAACTCTTCTGTAATTCTGCTTCAAGCTTTTAGATTGCATTATATATGACCCTGTGATGGCAAAGAAAGAAATAAAAAGGGGCTACAAAAACTGTAAACAGAAAGAACACTTCTATTATTGTTCCTCAGTTCCCTGTATTCCAGAGTTTTTATATCACGAGCCTGGTATCTGTGTTGCCAACATCACTGTCACGTCAATATATGACTCTGTGTGGAGGTGAATACTAATTTACCAGATCACAGTTTAGCTTTTACAGTTCCATAAGTAGACTGTAATTAGACAGAAGCAGCTCATACTTTCTGAAGATTGTTTCTGAGACATAAGCATTGCGTATTCTTAGATCCTGGAAGCAGTTTGGGGGAAGAATAGATCTTTGTTTAAGAGAAGACTATTCTTCCCTCATCAAATAAACATTAGTCTAATTCAGGTGGCCAAATGAGCAAAGTTACGACGAAAGGAATCTTTTAGACAACTGGTAGCATAACTGTATCATAAAGATAATTTTTGTTATGTTTTGTCAAAGAATCTTAAATTTTTCCCTATCTTAACTTCTACGAATTCAAATGATGGATCTCTTTCCATATTCCCTGCAATGACATTCACAGTAAATTTAATTTATAATATTGTACCAAGTATCCACTGCTGCACTGTCATTGAGATTATTGAAATGATAGTTCTGCTAGATAATCTATCAATCCAAACTGCAGGACTTGGACCAATCTCGTCTATATTAAAATTACCTTCCCTGTAAGAAAGACATAATTCTTCTCATTTCTTTCACAACTTTGCCTTCTGTTTTGAGTTTTATGAATAATTGCTTTCTACTGATCAAAACCAAATTCTAATATACTGCACACATGGTCATTGATCACTATAAGCACTAATGTATAAATAAAAATATGTTTATGTTTCAGACTAAACTGACATCTCTATAATAAGACCTCATACACACAAGCCAGTACATTACTATACCATACTCAGAGAGTCTGATTGCTCAGTTTCTGTGAGAGTTTTACCAGCTGAAATATGGATCCCATACTAATGAAATACAGAAATAATAGTATATATTTTCTGTGTAAAAAATAATCTCTATGTATGCGTTCGATTGTTAAATTACCTGAACTCTAGGATTCTCCATTGATTTAGTATCACATGTATATATTTAAACCAAATCACATTTACAACTTTGGCTTGGTATGCCACTACAAACCTGATTTCTAATTCTGTTGTAGCCGAGAAGTTGTTTGATATTCCCTTCCCAGTCTCCAGTGGATAATTACCTATGCCACATCATCACCATACAGTTTGGGTGCTATTGTTTATCTGTTATTGATAAAGACCATAAACATAGCAAGTCAGAATTGTGAGACATTAGAGGTGCTTTCAGGCCTCCTGACACCTGAGAAACTTAAGTAAATATGATGATAGTGAATGGAAAGGCAAAAAAGGAAAGGGAAGAGGAAGAGGAAAAGGAAAATATGGAGAAAAAATAAGGAAAATAAGGGAAAGGAAAAAAGGAAAAGGGAAAGAAGAAGGGGAAGGGAAATTAAGTCCCATTTAAAACAATTATCTAGGCATTTTTTTTTTTTTTCTTTCTCACACACCTTGTAAACTATATTAAGTTTGATAGCTGCAGACCAACAGTTTGGAAAGAAATGAAATGAAAACATGTACCTGTGCTCTCCATGACTTCTTTTTAAAGACTTTCTCCTTGCTGATTGTAAGAATGGCTAATAAGTCCCCACTTCTATAAAAACAAACCAAGACCTCCAACCTATTAAAAAATAAAACATCAAATAAGAAATGTAAAAATGAGCAGAAAAATCAGTCTGATAGAGGAATTTGAAGAGAGCCATATTGTCTGACTGGCAGCTACTTACCTGTGTGAGGTGTAAAAAGTATTGTAAGAAAAGGACACTTATTTCTCTCCTTTTGGAGCAGCAGAAAAAAAAAAATTGGTATACAGACACTGGAAGACATAAGAGACAAAAATATAAAAAACTTTAGGAGACTATGTAAGTCATTCACTGATAAAATATATCCTTCTAGACCATCCAGCATAGACAGGAGTCCATGACTGAATATTATCTACTTTCTCAATGTTAGAAGAATGCTGCTGTGCAAACCATTGGTCATGGTTTCAGTTTAGTGTCATTATTTTATTGTTTATTGTAGTGCTTTCCAAAGTAAAACCTGGTTTCTAACAGACGATGCCTGGGCCATGTCAATTCCCGTTGATTTAAGAGAAGTGGTCTTCCTAGTAGCTCTCTGGTAGTGCTCATGCTGAAAGCATATTGATGAGATGCAAAGTCAGAAGAATTTGATTGCTGGCATCAAAAATCTCAAAAAGGAAAGGCATGCCCACAAGCTTTGCTTGGAGAAAGAACGAGAGGGCTTCTCCTGAGATCTGCCCGCACCAGACTCCCCTATCACTGTGACAGTGACATATTCCCCTCATAACCAGTGCTCAGTGATTATAAAGATTGTTGTCTGTCCCCTTCCAGTCATGACTAGATCCATCTCATATAAGTTTACTTTAAAACAGTTAATCTGAACAGCAGATTTCTTTGTCAAAAAAAAACAACAAACCCATGCCTTGTAATGGTTTGCCTTCCATCCAGGATTTGAATTAGTTGCTAAATATAAATAGCCATCACTGTTAAGATGCCTTATTGTGTATACTCTCAGCTCTCCACTTCCCCTCTACAGACTCAAAGCTACTGTCACTTTTACAATGCATGGTACTGGATACCTTAGATTTCTCAAATTACTCTAGAAGCCTATGTGAGGGGAATCAGCTAGGTGACCAGCAAAGAGCCCTGTCCTCCCTCTTGAAAACAGACTGCAAGAGATGTTCAATCTGTGTTTGGATCTTTAAACATAGCTAATGCAGCAAAGAATTCAGCATAGTTCAATCATTTAGGTGCTTTGAGTCAAATATATCAATGTAATTTTATAAGTAAGAATCTTTAAAATATTACTAAGCACTATTTTCCAAAATCCCCCAATTTGGACTCTTTTATTTTATTTTTTTTCTCCAAATATAAGCATATGGTCCATTTAACATTTTTTAATTACCTACAGTGGTATTTTTACTACCAATATGTACACTATTTATCTTAAATATATTCCACATGATTGTTATCATCTTCTAGAAAACCAAATAATTAAAAATAATACAAAATAAGAATTTTACACTGTTCCTGAATACATTCCAACAGCAAAATAATCACTGGTTGGTAACAGATATCTAATTTAGAGTTTAGATGTATTACAACCTAACATAAAGGTATCCATGGGGCACTGGGCCACATTCCATGACAGAAAGGCTCCAGAGAAATGTTTGATCATTCTTTGTGATGCATAAAATATGTCACAGCTGTACTATAAAAGATATCAGTCATCAGGTAAGGCTGTCACTTGCCCTTGCTGGATTATATTGGAAAAACACAGTGTTTCTGCCTTGTACTTGTGTGGGATTACTGCTCAAGAAAACACAACCTATTTAGTCCGCATACATATTACCATAACCCTGCTTTATTTCAAAAGAAAGTAGTCATAAAATAAACATGGTAAGGAGAATAGATCTGGTTGATATTTTGTTTCAACATACATCCATTTCATATGCTGTAAATTGTGAATATGTTAAGAATTGGTCTACATTAAAGCTAGCTTCTACAAAAGGATCGCGTGTTTCTCTGGGGACTAGTTCCTTTCATTTGATTTCAGTTATGCACACATCTTATTTTAGTTCAAAATCTCAGCCTGTATTGCAAACAATAGGTATAACAAAGGAACAATGGCAGTAAAACTAGACCAAAATGTGTAAAGATTTATTACTATTATTTCTTATTAGCTCTCAAGCTTGTAAAAAATGTATTTACTAAGGTGCCCACATTATTAACATATTCATTAAAATACATAGAAACTGTAACTTAGAATTTTAGTAGAATTTAATCCTTTTGTGTCCACTATGTTGGTTCACCAGGAAGTACCTTTGTCAAAAGTTCATGCCTCATTAGTTATTGGGAAGAGAGGAAACATCATACTTATCAAAGCAAAAATTGCTTGTTTAATTAACTTTGGAGAGTGGCCTTTGTGCAACATTTATTAAATGCAATATGGTCCCATAAAATATAATATTTTAATATGGGAGATGTAGGAAACACACAGAAATGTGTTGCGGAGATGGATAGTTAAAGTTTATATCAGTTCTTGTATCATAAACTGTCTTTACTGAGGTGCAGGGATAGATGCTATACTCCTTTTCTAGTTGCATGTGTTTAGAGTTCAGAGTAATGAGCTTAGTGCTGACCATTTGAGGTATTACTCTTTGGTGTCTTTGGGGGCTTTGATGCTCAGAATGGCTCTCATTTGCAAAATGAAACACTAGCATTAGTTAGAAAAGCCACAAGAAAAAGAGGATAAAGTATATTATCACAAAGAGAAGTTAATTCATATGCACCTGAAATGACATACATGTTGATGAGTAACAACCACAGCTTTCAAGGCCATTAGAATCAATTTTACCTGTTGTGGAAAAATCTTGGGGTTTACAAAAACTTTTCAAGCAGACCTACCTAAATGGCACTTTTAACATAAGTTTCTTAGTCAGAAAATGAAAGTAATTATTTTTTTAATTGAGTTTGAAGAAACACTTTTCACAGAGAATTAACATACGGCACCACAGACAAAATTGATTAAGGCTGGCCATCTGGCTGAAGTCTAGAAAAGTTGCTGCCATATGTTTTGACCAAGACTGCAAAATAAACTGTTTTATACTGTCAGCACCTCCAGTTCTGTTTTATAAATTACATTTGGTTTTATTATATATATGAAAAAGATTAGGAAAGGTTTAATCTACAACTGGCCACTTAATTGGAAAACAGATGCTATATAAAATTTTAAAACAGGCACAGGGTGAACTGGGCTCAGTCTGAAAGCTATTTGACAGCTGGAACAAAAGTGCAAGGATTGCCATAGATTGTTTATTAGGCAGATTTCTAATTCTTAAATATAAGAATTCAATATTTAAATCATTCTTCAGTATTCAACAATTGTAGATTTTATTTGATAATAATTGCAGAAGGAATTGTAATACAAAATTCCTGGGCAGAGAGGAAGAATGCTGATGAAATTCATTGGTAATATTAAGAAGTGGTGAAAAAAAACCCACATCTTTTTTCTTAAAAGTGTATAGTTTCATAAAGAATAGATTTTAAAAATCAGTATATATGTGTGTTGTTGTTGGAAAAATAACATATCAGGTTCAAATGAAATTTAGGAATGTTAATCTCTTTTGCAGCTGCTATTTTTGTTTTATGATATTTTTACAGCTGTTTTTAATTTCTTTTAAGAAATACTAAACCTTTCGGAGTATTCCCAAGTGAAACACCATGGTACAGATAATTGGTTTCATTGCAATTCAGATTATGAACATCATTTTTCAGTTGTTACTTTCAAACTATATACACAGCTAAATCTGTAAGCCATTTTCTTTACTTCAGCTACTATCAAAAAGAGAGAAAATAGCTTAAAACATCACAAAGCCTTAATGTCTTTGTAAGGATTTGTGATGTTTTAAAATATTTACTCGCTAATAAGAATGATCTTGATCAATGCAAATCTTCAAATAAATTTATGCTTATATGTTAATTATATGGAAACAGATCAATTATTGCTGTCATAAGACATTTTAAATCGACATCTTTATGCACCAGAAAAGCCTTTGTATTCTAAAGAGGTCCATTCACAGGGAATATGGGTTAAGAAGAATTTTAATTAAGGTTTGAATAAACTTCACAGCAACTACAACCGACGAGCTGTTAATAATATCTTCAGCATTAACTTTGAGCTGGGCTCTGTGCACATTATTCTTGCAGGAAAAAAACAGGTTAACTTTTTTTCCCCCATTCTCCTCCCCTGGGCCTCTGGTTAATATGGGACTTGAAGTACTAAGCAACACCTGGATATTTCTTTTTATCCTTATGTTCAACATGTGGTTTCACATTGTATTTATGACATATCCTCTAAGCCCTGAAGCAAATAAGCTTTTATTTTTCTTCATAGACTTCTATCTATGTCATCAACATGCTTCATAAGGAATAATGAATTTATTCTCAGAACAATTCTGTGAGATCAGGAAATACTTGAATGAATATTTACAGTGGCAGAACAGAGAAGAGGCAGTGAGAGCTGTATTAACATTTCAAGTAAAAGAGAAATAGGTACAGAACCCAGACTGCTCAGTCTTCATCTGCAGCCTGTGCCAGAAGACAACCCTCCCTTGTCCAGAGGATCCTAGCTAGTCCAGGTTCTCCAAGGTGCACAGTGAAGACCTAACTCATACTCCTCTGAATTTGTACAGTTTGGTTTTGCCCTGAAATTAAATGGGGAGCAAAAGTCAGAAATGTATGTGATCAAATAATAAAGGACCTTATCAAAACATGTACACACAGGAAAGCAGAGTTCATGCTGCATTCATAACCTTAACTTTGTCATTTCCTGACTCTGCGTGTTTTGCTCTTTGTTGCACATTTCTCTTAACACTAGGGATGGGGGGCAGTGGAGACACTGAAAAAATTTAAAAAATACTTGAAAAACATAGAAAACCCCAAAAATTGTGAGACCTGATAGGCAGCAGTCATTTTTTTTTCTTCAGTGAAGATTTTATACCTGCATTATATTTTTTATATATACATTTACAGACAGTGAGGCAGAAAGGCTCATCTCTCTCCATAGACATGCCACTCTTAAATCTTGATTTTATTCCACATGCATCTTCACATATTTTAGGGAAAAAAAAGCATCTTTTAGGGACATCTTCAGTCTCTGTTCTATTCTCTATGGACTGTCATTCATTTTGGAACTCCCTGTGAGATTTCTCTGAGCTACCCATACATGCACAGAACCACAAAGAACATGAAGAAGACTGTTATACATCAATTACAAAATTCACCATGAATTAATGTAAACGCTTACCCTGCTTCACACATCAACACCAAAGTCATTCCACCACTTAAGAGGCATATGTGAGACTAAGAGGAATCCCTATGCCAAATATAAAATTTTTAGGTAAATACTCACTGTTATCTTTGTGACTTAGGAACTATGTCCTGTTTTTAAATGTGAAGTATACAGGAGCCTAGCCCCAGCATGCAGGCAGTTGAGACAAGGCTGTAAGAGAAGAAAGTGATGAGAAAAACAATTGGAAACTGCATCATGCAGGAATTTCTGTATTTTATCTAGCTATTATGAGTTTGTTTATTTGGTTTGAGTTAGATAACACCTAAATGCCTGTATGACTTTGGCACTTTTGAAAATTATAACTGCATTTCAAACTGTTTAGGTCTTCATTCTGAATTAAGTTATGTTATTGAAATAGGTAAATAGTAATTTTTAATAAGTATTTGGCATCAAATTTCTCAGGAAACCACATTCTGAGAGAGAGGGAGTATTTACGGAAAACTATTTGGTATTTTTATTGTTATCCTGACAAAATTGTAAATGCTTGCTGGAAAATCTTAGAAATCTTATAAGAATTGGTGTAGTTAATTAATGATGAGGACACATTAGTTATTTTAAGTGATGTAAGTTGCTCATGGAATTGATCTCATTCAAACAGCATACATTTTATGGCAGACGCATGTACAGTCATCCATCTTGCAACAACAGAAATTGTAGATCCATTGGTTTGGAGGATTATACTTTGGAAATCAATGACACACTAGAAGGTAGGAATAATAGCAAGTAACTGGCTGAATATGAGCTACCAGTCCAGTTTAGCATGGTGGCTGTGGTGGACAATTTAAAAGGCACACTTAATCAAAAAAAAACCCACCTTGCCCATTCATTGTTGGTAAACATAACACGTAGGATTATTATACCTGGAGAAGATTACAAGATAGAGATGTTGTGGTTTTTCAGTTTTTGCTATCTTTTCACTTTGTGCTACTAACAGCACTTGGCATATGGTGCTTTGCAATTCCTCTCACACAAGCAATCATGTGGTGTTTCTTTCACCGTGTGAATGTTTGCCAGGGGAATAAGAAACTGAACTCTACTCCCCACCACCACCCCCTAAAAGAAAAAAAAAAAAAAAAAAATGA
>VWZY01002472.1:283001-293579 GCA_013399075.1 Chloroceryle aenea
TGAGAATATAATATATTTTAATAAAATATTTAATATATGATATAATCTGTACAGAATGAAGAGGGCAGCAATATTAACAAGAACACTGCTGAATGCCAGGACAGACAGTAAGATCCCATTTTGTTCCATGTAGGCCAGTGTGCTTTGAGACACAGAGACAGTGAGAGGAGAAATAAACTCAGGCATCTAGCACACTATAAATGCTAGATAGCCTGGCCATGCCACAGATTAGTCCAATCAAATTTCATTTAACAAGTGCTTTTTGGATTTATCCCAAAAGACAGTTTAATTTGCCAAAATTATGTATAATGAACATCACACTGCTTTCTTCTTATTTTATATGGCAAAAGATCTATCTGTTGGATTTTATGTTTTGCAATTTGGCTACAAGAAATTCAAAATTATAGACCTATAAACATGGTTCTAGACAATGTGTATGCTAAAGACATTGTCAAAAATGGGACACTCTAAATAAAAGTAAAGAACCAGATTAAGATCTGTAAAATTTCCTGAATTCTGATATTGATCTTTGCTTACATTTGTGGTACTCATTCTGGTATGATGATTTTCACTGATACATATAAATAGACTAAAAGCAAGCAAAGATTCCCCCTGTGATCAAGAAATATCTGTACCTAAGAAATAAATGCTATTTTTACAGAATAATAAATGTTCTAACACTAAACTAATAAAAAATCTGGCACAATTTTTTAAAAAATAAATAATTTTTGCATCTTAAAAAATATAGTAGCAATATAGCTTTTTTTTTCAGTGAGGAGTTGATTTTGCACTCTGATCTCCTGCCCAGACTTTCACTTCCTAAGACACACACAAAAATCCATTTAGATAAAGTATTATCTTTTTACTCAGAAATAGCTTAAAACAAAAAAGGAAATGATTTCATGTAAGACCTAATTATTCAAATCAATACATCACAAGCTTACAGGTATAGTCTATGTTGCTTATAGTCTTAGCTTTTAAATAGGTGTTAACAAATGCCAAGCGTACATCAGTTGCTCAGGCACCAAATATTTTATTAGAATATATCCTAAATTCCAGAGGTATTGCAATTCTGTCTCTGCTTCAATTCTAAAAGGCTGTGTAGTTGAGGAACCTGAACCTTCTCTGTCTCTGCCCTAAACACTGGGGAGAGCAAAGCTGTTCCCAGACCAGGACTTTGAGACACCTTATCCTCTCCTGTAAGAGCTGAGAGGGAAATGTATGAACAAACAGAATACCCCCTTAAGGTCACCATTTTCCTCATGGCACACTAAGCATAAAACTTGTTATTCTGGCAGTGGCATTTTGTGCTCTTGTGAAGTGCACCTTTTAAAATCAGACATCAAGATGCCCGTGGCCATAATAGCATCTCAAGGGGGAAAAAATAACACTTTCTTTCTTGGCTGTAAAGCCACACACCCCCAGTAAAGCTAAATTGAACAAAACTACCCTCATGTTTTCAGAATTTTCAAAGAAATAATGNCATTTAAAAGAAATGATAGTAAAACCACAAAAGCTTGCAGAATAACTCAAGGATAAATCTATCTGGCTTGATTTAATCAAACACTAAAGACCTGTTCCATGCCTCAAATGGAAATTTATTTCCCATGCCTTAAATGGGACTTTATCAGAAAATAGTAATTATAACAAATATAAACAAAACCCAACAAGTGTACTAGTAACAGTAACAAGACAGAGAGAGAGAGAGTTATTTAGGAAATTAAATGGAATATAATATGATGGTATATGGAAGGAAGACTCAAAGCAAAAAAGTTGATTGTCAAAAGCATGTAAGATTTTGAAATTTACATTAAGACACTGAAGTGAAAGATATACATAAATACATAANTCCCCCTGTGATCAAGAAATATCTGTACCTAAGAAATAAATGCTATTTTTACAGAATAATAAATGTTATAACACTAAACTAATAAAAAATCTGGCACAATTTTTAAAAAAATAAATAATTTTTGCATCTTAAAAAATATAGTAGCAATATAGCTTTTTTTTTCAGTGAGGAGTTGATTTTGCACTCTGATCTCCTGCCCAGACTTTCACTTCCTAAGACACACACAAAAATCCATTTAGATAAAGTATTATCTTTTTACTCAGAAATAGCTTAAAACAAAAAAGGAAATGATTTCATGTAAGACCTAATTATTCAAATCAATACATCACAAGCTTACAGGTATAGTCTATGTTGCTTATAGTCTTAGCTTTTAAATAGGTGTTAACAAATGCCAAGCGTACATCAGTTGCTCAGGCACCAAATATTTTATTAGAATATATCCTAAATTCCAGAGGTATTGCAATTCTGTCTCTGCTTCAATTCTAAAAGGCTGTGTAGTTGAGGAACCTGAACCTTCTCTGTCTCTGCCCTAAACACTGGGGAGAGCAAAGCTGTTCCCAGACCAGGACTTTGAGACACCTTATCCTCTCCTGTAAGAGCTGAGAGGGAAATGTATGAACAAACAGAATACCCCCTTAAGGTCACCATTTTCCTCATGGCACACTAAGCATAAAACTTGTTATTCTGGCAGTGGCATTTTGTGCTCTTGTGAAGTGCACCTTTTAAAATCAGACATCAAGATGCCCGTGGCCATAATAGCATCTCAAGGGGGAAAAAATAACACTTTCTTTCTTGGCTGTAAAGCCACACACCCCCAGTAAAGCTAAATTGAACAAAACTACCCTCATGTTTTCAGAATTTTCAAAGAAATAATGTAACAGTAGCCTACAGGTGGTAACATTTTAAGAAAGGGGCACTGAACGGAGACCAAAGATTCCAATGCCTGTTGACAGGACAAAAAACAGGACCTGGAGGAAGAGGAGGTACATGCTTCTATTTAACATAAGACCTAGTGTCGAGCTCTTCATCTATAGCAGGAGGTGGCCCCTCCTAAGGCTAAGTGCCTTAAATTGTACATGCACAGTTCAAAAGTGGGGGTCTCAGGAGAAAACTTCATGAGGAAAGAGTAATGCTTTTTAAAAAAATTTATTTTCAAGTAAAATAAAAAGTTTGATTCAATATACAGATGTGGGTTTTATCCACCCCCTCCCCAGCTTTGATCTTTGGAAAGCTCTGGGTAAACACATCTAACAGCTCTCAGCTGCATTTGTTTAGCTTAGGTAGCTGGAATTTTATGACAACAGGCAGTTGGAGGAACAATTGGATTTCTACTGCAGTTGTTCTGGAAGAGATTGAACAGTCTTCAAGCTAAATAGGACCTCAAAGTAGAAAATTACCTGTTGTAAATTTAGATTATTTGTAATACTGATAATCAGAACTACTGATGACTTATTTTCTGTAGCCAGTTCCAAATTCTGTAGATCACAAGCAAAGATGCAAACTGTTATTATGCTCAATTTTTTAAGTGTATGCTGTTATCTTTACAACAATCAACAGACAACAAAATTTATCTCTGATCACAGCTGTATTTCTTTATTTTTCTAGCTGGTCAATGGGTTAGATGGAAGAAATCTATACGAGTATCATTCAGATTCTAAGCTTTTGTAGTTACTCCTCAGGTTTCTGGAATGCATCTGATAGCAATACATAAAAATTACTATTTCAGTCAGGAATATGTTCTGAAGAAGGAATCATAGTTTCCAAAAGCAGTGGTGTTGTGGCAGTGATATGGTGTATTTGAGATGTGCATGAGGCACCTGCATACAACAGATTGAAATATGTGATGGAGAAAGTTTTTTTTTCAGCAACAGCTTGGAATGCAATTCTAAATCATTTCCTCTTTCTAGCACTTGAACGCGTATCCGAAATGTTGTTTTATCATCATCTGTAGATCAAATACACGGAGCACATTGTATCTAAGTATATGTACAGATGTAGACATACATACAGCAAAATGTTTGTAAGCAAACCCACATTATGGAGCTGTGTTTGTATTAATTTACTTCTTCATATAGCCATAAGTACACCCATGGAAACATAGGATTATAAATGTATATTTTTCCATTGAAATCAAAGTAATTTATTGTGTGCATACACGTGTGTTTGTAGTTACTTCTTGTAAAGTATATTAAAATGTGCTGCATTAAAGCTACCTTTGATCCTTTAATGAAGTTTGGCTTAAAATCTATTACACTTTGTAAGTAAACCCTCCTTTTAGTAAATGCTGACAGCGAGCTTTCAGGTATTGAAGATTTTCTCAGCCTCACCTGATGTCATTTAAACTAAAGGACAAGCTGAGCACTTCCATGTGGAAGAAATAATGTGTTAATGTAAGTTATTCTCACATTAGTGGTAGAAATGGACCTTCTCTCCTTCTTCTTTAGAATAAATGAAGCCATTGTAGCTTTTCTTAAACTCAGATGTACAGTAATTGATTTGTCACTGTATCTGAGTTCCCTGTAAGTAGACTCTATTGTGTGGATAACATGTTTGCACGGCCAGCAACATTGACCAGATCTACCTTAGCACTAAAACAGACAGACTGTCTTAATACCAAATCCCTAGCCAAAGCACATGAAAGCAATTAAAAAATAATTAGAAATCCTCTAAAAACACAGACCTACATCTAAGTGACATCATTAACTCCAGAACAAATAAAATTAACTGTATTGTTGCTGCTAAATTTAGAGAAAAGTGCTGAAGAGGGGGGAAGGAAATGAAGAAAAAGACAAAAAGCATAAATTGGACACACTCTCACATACATTGATTGGGTGTGTAAGGATCAGGTTCACATTTACCTGAATTCAGTTTTGCTGCTTCTTGTCTTCTTTTAACAATAACTCTAAGAGGTCAAAAAATCTCAGCTGAATGCTTGTTTGTAAATTATGAGAATTAGCAGTACTGCTAAGAGAATGTGTTAACAGAAAACACAGAGTTTCTATAAAACCATAAACATTTTTTATCTTGATTGTATTTAGCTGGCATAATGAATCCCTATTCTAAACCACATTTTTCTCTCAAGTCAGCTTTCCTACTAATAGTAATTTCAAAAGATTTCTTTAGAACTCTGGTTATACAATGTCTGTTAGAAACTGGTATTGGAATACATACAGAGTCTCCTCTCTATTTTGGATATCCTAAAGAGAGAAGTCTGCAACTAGAAGGCTGGAAGGAATGTTAACCTTAGTCTTCACTCTTGATTGTTAGCAACAGTGTCTCCCTTTGGTGAAGACAATGAATTGTGCCAACTAATTTGTACAAGGGGCAAAAAATCACCGTTTAGCAGACTCAATTACTAACAGGCAACTGTTATTTATAACATATCGCCCTATTTTCCTGGTGATCCCTCCCTTTCCCTGTCTTTGGTTATTCCCCTCAGCATCTTACAATGAGGCTTCCACAATCCCAAGATGGTTTTCCATTATGCATCCCATAATATGTATTGTACCTTATGTAGAAACACCATTAATCTTTGAGGAGGCCCAGAGTGCCTTTCAACTGACTGCTGGAGCTGGGTGTCCCCCCATCTTATAGCACTAAGGGTCCACTGCAACAGCCCTCAGAGGTGTCAGGCAGAGGCTCTGGTCCTCTGACCTGTTTTTTGTCATTCCACTGCTGCCTGTGTAACCCTGTGCTCCTCTGGGCTTGTGGAGATGGGCTTTTGATGGGCTGGTATCCCAACAAAGTCTTATTTGGGTTTCCCCAACCTGCCATGGTCTCTCTGTCCTCCTTTGAAGGTGTGCAAGTGTGATTCTATCGCATAACTTAACATAGATCATTTCAGAGCCCAATACAAGAAACTTTTAAAAGTGTGTGCTTTTTGTCATGACACATTTCCTCCCAAACAGACAGGGATCTGCCACCCACTTTACAAGTCTTAACTGACTATCATGGTCATTATAGATCCCAATGTGTGAATTTCATACACCTTTAACACCTAGCTGATCACAATTTTATGGTAAGGGGAGGGTCATGCATTTATTACATTTGCTTTAAAAGCAGCTTGACTGCAGAAGACTTCAGTCCAAAGAATTTTACACCTTCCATATTATGTTAAAGCAAAAGCATATAGACATCATGAGATATAACCATAAAAACATATACATCTCTAACAAACATCAACAGTTCTGATTTCTTTCCCTCTTCAAAAACTTATTCAATGACGTACTTAGCATGACTAAGTAATGACTGGCAAGTTGTTTAACAAAATGTATCTTAAAATGACAACTACTTTCTTCCACATAGAAGTGCTGCTGCTCAAGTCTCTGCTCAGTGAGATGGTCCAGGCAAGCAAGGAATCATTCCAAGGATGTGTAACACTGTACTGCATCTGAACTTATTTCATAGTGAGCAGAGAGGTCTCAGAGATGCAAAGAGAGGCTGTTCAGAACTTTAATGGAGGCACTCTGAATGCCCCAAAATCTACATAAAAGCCAACATACAACTGACAAGAACACAAATTGATGGTATAATAAATCAGTGGCATTTAAGAGATTGCCACATAATATCCAAATTTAGATACCTATTATAAATATACACATTCTGATGGAATCCATCCCATAGATAAAGAAGATGCTATGGCATGGAATTTCATACTTGAAACAGAGGGTTACAGTGTGTTTTCCAGAAGGAAGTAACAGTGAGAACATTCAGGTTAACCTGGAGATTCAAGACACTGCAGATTTTGCAACCTGCAGCAAAAAAACCCTAAGCAGACATTCCTTAGTCACAGGAAAAGATACCAGCACTTCTGTATCTTCCTGTTGCATTCTCCAGTATAGGAACATCACCTTTGGCTTTATCAAGATGTTCTTCAACTGACTGCATTTCATTCATTCCAAGATCTCCCAGAGACACTACCCTTTGGAATCCTCAGCACTAAATAAATCAGGGAAGACTGAGTTATAAGAAGAACCATCAGTATTCAGAAGTAGGATGGACCTCCTCAACAGCACACTGTGTTAATCTGAAATAGTGCAGGTATTTTTACTGTATCAATCCTGTCTCCAGTTATTTGCTCTATAAAAAGCATTATTTTTGTTTGTTTGTGTGCTAGCCAGAACACCTAGGATGCAGGAACAAGAACAAAACCATGGTTGAAATGCAAAAAGTAAACTTATTCTCATTACCTCGCCAACCAGGGGACTTCGATCAAGTTTGATAAGGTTCGATATAATGCAAAGAGTAAACTTATTACCTTGCAAACCAGGGGATCTCCACAGCAGGACCTGGGTGGAGGCATGCGAGGTATGCAAGCAAGGATCATAGTCCTTGCTAGAGAGCAAAAAAAACTACCAGACATCCTGCTTTCTCCTGTACATCAAGGATTCTTGCAGGTGATTCTTTCCCAAAGCACGGTGGGAATCTCAAGCACGTTCTCTAAGGGGCTTCTGAGTACTACACAGACCTGTGTCACCTAAACACAGATATTCTACTTGTCAAGCACACAAAGCTGAGTGACAATTAGTGTGATAAATGTGTTTATTAACATCCCAGATGAAAGTCACTTGAGTGTGTTTACAGTCCTCCTTACTAATCTCCCATTATTTTCACACAGTTTGCTTTTGGCATGCCCTCTATAGCACTGAGGGTACATTAAAGGAGAATATCTGAGAAAAACATGAAAAGGAGCCACCAGCATTTGTACAAAATATTTAGTATTTTGTGAAATACCCCAAAGGACTGATCTAGAACAATTTGCATCCATTCATTAGCGCATAAGACAGAAACAAAAATGAGTGAAGTTTCTTAAAAGTAATTAAACTGAATTAAAAATACTTGTCATGGGGTACAGAAAGTTTTGGAAAAGACTGAGGAGATACATAGATTCCAGGATGTTTAAAAATTGTAACATAAGAGTGGTTATCCTCCTATCTTTAAGGATGCTAAGAATGTGTTTTCATGGCCTTACAGAAGAACCTATAAATGAGAAAATAGTCCAGCTGGGGAGCCAGTATGTTCCTTACTTCTGGGTTATCCCTTGGTGTTAATCCAAATGATTAATATCAAGAAGTTAATGTGGCAGAGCCACATGCTATATAATGGTGCCAGATTAAAGGCATCAGGATGATACAATTATTATAGTCATAAGAGAAAGATTTCAATTAAAGGTACCATAGCAGCATGCCACTAAAAACAGCACAGCAGCATACAAATTAAACTGCAAAAATCCACTGCAAGCAATGTGGCTCATGCTACTGAGACAATGAAACAGCCAACAAAGCAGCATAATGGTATTCTAAAAATCCAATAAAATAATGCCTATAAACCAATGATACAGTATATCATAACAATAAAGACTAAGGTCAAGGGTTACAGAGTTGTTGTCTGAATGCTATGGGCAATCTGTGAACACTGTAATGAAAACTTGGAGACATTTTTTACCTTTTATGGCAAAACCAACCTGAAAGCATCTGAAACCCCCACCCCGTTCTTAGAAAGGAATAATAACTCTTGCAATAATACTTTTCTTTTCTCAGCTTTTTTATTCCTCAATTTATAAAAAGAAAAGAAGGGAAATGTAGGTGAAATACAACTATTTCTTACTGACCTCATTGATGCTTATAAATATGTAAAGGGCGAGTGTCAGGAGGCTGGAGCCAGGCTCTGCTCAGTGACATCCAGTGACAGGACAAGGGGCAGTGGGTGCAAGCTGGAACATAGGAGGTTCCATCCAAACATAAAGAGAACCTTTCTCACAGTGAAGGTGGCAGAGCCTGGAACAGGCTGCCCAGGGAGGTTGTGGAGTCTCCTTCACTGGAGACATTCAAAACCCACCTGGACATGTTCCTGTGTGACCCGATCTGTGTGATCCTGCTCTGGCAAGGGGTTGGACTAAATGATCTTTCAAGGTCACTTCCAACCCCTAACATTCTGTGATTCTGTGATTGTTCCCAGCTCAAAGGAGTGCCAGTGTTCATTGAGAGCATTCCAGCTATCTCACACTGCTTATAAACTTTTAAACAGCATGTTTCTGGTTTAGTGGTTTGTGAATCTTGTGGGAGTTAAGCATACACAAGAAGCCAGGCACAACTTCTTTTTTATTCTACTTTTTTTCTGAAGAGGGATGGACACAAGTACTTACCATAAATGTTTTTCCAAGTAGGATTTTTACTCGTAAAGTAATCTCTTTGGCTTACTGTTGTCAGAATTCACCTCAAATAGCATACCTGAAATCTTAAAGGGTAAACCAAAATAATTTGGTTCCAAAGTAATAATGATTTGGACTATTTTCTTTTGCTTTCCATGATGTAAACTTATTATTTGTAGGGAAACAATCTTTCTATGTCTTCAATGTTTTAACTTCTGTCTAAATCATTTCTAACTGATGGCTACTGACAGGTTAGATGAGATGAACTGAAAATATAACTTCTATAGAAAACATTATTATTTGTTCAGGCCAAGTATAGAAAATGAAAAAGAAATCTTTTCCCTTATATTTTTAAAACCCCATATTTATTGGAAAAAAAATGTATGAATAGCAAATAGTAAAGTGCTCCTCATAAATTTTCTAGTTACAACTAATGACAATTTTAGATACTAGTAGAAAAATACAGAGGATCTCTACTTAAAACCTATTTCCTTGAGAAATAAACAGAATAATGTAATAGCCACACCTGAAAAGAAATTAATATTTATTGGGAAAAAAATGCACTATTTCAATGATTCAGTGAGAAAAGCTACAATTATGTAGCCTTCATAAATGATATCATAATGATAGTGCTTTATCTGATTCATAGAAAATTATTCAGCTTGAGACAAAGGAATAAACAATAATGTAACTCAACAGTTTAAAGTGAAATGCCTGAGATGCTCAGTGGTGGTTATGTCTGTACAATAGCTGTTTCTTTTCAAGACTGAAGAAAATACTCTGGGACTGGAACGTTTAGGGAAGTGGTAATGAGATAAAAAGCCTTTCACCTCTAGGTCATTGAGTTCAATTGCATTTCGGGTTTCTTCTGACTGAAATTTGCTTCAGCTGATGGCTATTCAATAGTCTATTGTGAAATGAGTTGGAGGTCTCAATTCCATCCCTACTACAAAAGTAGCCACATAACATTTAGCAGTCACAGCAATAACACCTGCTGTATGTACACAGGCCCCTTCTACCCTGCGTATTCCAAAACAAGCTCTAAAGGCCCCACATTTTGGTGCAGTACAGAAGTCACTCCAGTAAAACATTACTACGGAGACCATATCCCATGAAACAGAAATTGCAGTTGTAGCTACATAGGAAAATTTACAAAGGAAGTATTATTGTCTTGGTGTAGACAGATTGCTAATGTTTGTTTTTAAGGCAAACCTCCATCTGATCAAGAATCAGATAAGAATATTACATGATAATAAAAGAGAAACTTTGCTTGTATTATATTGCAACCTGAAAAAATGGTTCAAAATAAGAAAGGAGCCATATTTATTTTTGAAATTGTTTTTTTGAAATGGTGTTAGTATGGACATAAATTATTGTCTGACTAGAACAGAGTAAAGTGGTAGAATCACCTCTATCTTCTGACCACACTTTTTTGGATGCAGCCCAGGATGTGATTTGCCTTCTGGGGTGCAAGCACACACTGGCTGCTCGTGTCCAGCTTCTTGTCTACCAGCACCCATAAGGTCTTTTCTGCAGGACTGCTCTCGATTGCCTCTTATATTGACAGTGGGGATTGTTC
>VWZY01002472.1:293844-362428 GCA_013399075.1 Chloroceryle aenea
GTAGGATGTTGTGGGGGACCGTGCCAAAGGCCTTGCAGAAGTCCAGATAGATCACATCCACAGGTTGTCCCTTGTCAACTGATGCAGTCACTCTGCCATAGAAAGCCACTAGGTTTGTCAGGCATGTTTTCCCCTTAGAGCAGCCATGCTGGCTGTCCTTGATCACCTCCCTGTCCTCCTTGTGCTTTATCAGGCCTTCTAGGAGTATCTTCTCCATGATCTTCCCAGGCACAGAGGTGAGGCTGACAGGTTGGTGGTACCCAGGGTCCTCCTTTCTACCCTTTTTGAATGTAGGTGTAACGTGTCCCTTCTTCGATATCATTGCAATATATTAACATCTGCAGTAAAACAACAAAAAATGACCTTGCTGAGCTGCCAAGTGGCACTTGCACAGAAGCGCGGGAAGACAATTCACTTTTATATATAAGGGGCAATCTCAAAGACAGAAAAAAGTCCAAATCCTTGACATTTACTTTAACTGGAGCAGAATTCGGCTTTCAAAACACACATGTGCAAGTCTCTGTCAAAGAACAATAAACATCTATATACGTGATTTCATTCCAGTAGTTTCTTTCTGGGGAAAGAGCCTCTATTCCATATTATTACCATTCCAGCTGATTAACTCTTACATATCTATTCCACACACTTAAATTTAAATTTAATTAAATCTGGCTCTCACTGAGTTCAAAGGAACTTTTATTTTTAAACACTTCCCCCATGAAACTGATTTGTTCTCATCAATATCATTATTTGCTGTATCTGAGAAGCTCTTTCATAAAAGCTACTTCCTTGAATGCTACTTTCACAGAATTATAAACATTAAAAAGATAAAAGACTTGCTATACTACACCCAACCTCGCCTTTTTTCAGAGTGTTTCCTCAGGCGTATTTTGTACATCTGAAAAGGGACTTCCACTCTCTCCATGGTCTGCCGTCCTCACAATCCTACTCTCTCAAAGTTACAGTCAGTGCTGCATAACTCTATTATCAAATCAGTATATATAGGTAAATTATGAAGGACATCATTTTCTGAAAGCTGTGTTTGGGGAGCCTATCATGGTGCCCAGGATGGAGTTAAACAGCTCCTGTGGCAGCACTGAACAGTCTGAATCACATAATATTTAGTACCATCAGAACCCAATCTATATCTCATACCCCTGTTAGTAAATTAAAGAATGATGCCTGGCATTCCCAGACAGACCAAAAGTCAGGGCATAGCCTGTGTCTATACTTTTATCCTCCATAAAGGGTCTGCCTCGTGGTAAATACCTGTAAGGAATTAGTCATGCTTCCAAACTGCTCCCAGGGAGTGGCTTGTGGGAATGCTAGTTGGTAAGTGAGAATTCAGTGGTGAGTTAGAAATTTTTAGCAAACAAAACTTCTATTTTAAATAATTTGTGCTAACTTAAAAAGTCCTTTTTAACTAAACCATCCCTTCCTCCAGTCCATTTTCACAGAATCACAGAATTTCTGAGGCTGGAATAGACCTCCAGATCATCAAGTCCAGCCTATGACCCAACACCATGACATTACTAGACCATGTCACTAAGTAACATATCTAGTCTTCCCTTAAACACCTCCAGGGGTGACGACTCCACAACTTCCACGTTCCAGTATCTAATNATCCTCACAATCCTACTCTCTGAAAGTTACATTCAGTGCTGCATAACTCTATTATTAAATCAGTATAATAGGTAAATTATGAAGAAGGACATAATTTTCTGAAAGCTGTGTTTGGGCAGCCTATCATGGTGCCCAGGATGGAGTTAAACAGCTCCTGTGGCAGCACTGAACAGTCTGAATCACATAATATTTAGTACCATCAGAACCCAATCTATATCTCATACCCCTGTTAGTAAATTAAAGAATGATGCCTGGCATTCCCAGACAGACCAAAAGTCAGGGCATAGCCTGTGTCTATACTTTTATCCTCCATAAAGGGTCTGCCTCGTGGTAAATACCTGTAAGGAATTAGTCATGCTTCCAAACTGCTCCCAGGGAGTGGCTTGTGGGAATGCTAGTTGGTAAGTGAGAATTCAGTGGTGAGTTAGAAATTTTTAGCAAACAAAACTTCTATTTTAAATAATTTGTGCTAACTTAAAAAGTCCTTTTTAACTAAACCATCCCTTCCTCCAGTCCATTTTCACAGAATCACAGAATTTCTGAGGCTGGAATAGACCTCCAGATCATCAAGTCCAGCCTATGACCCAACACCATGACATTACTAGACCATGTCACTAAGTAACATATCTAGTCTTCCCTTAAACACCTCCAGGGGTGACGACTCCACAACTTCCACGTTCCAGTATCTAATCACCCTTTCCATGAGGAAGTGCCTCCTAAGATCCAACCTAAATTTTTCCATGTAAACAAGACAAAATGACAAAAACAACCTCCAAAACACCACATTTGTCATTTCTGAAAAGGTGGTAGGAGAAGAGGAAGGTATCAGCTTGAATGTGCAAGGATGAACCTTTATCTCCTTGTTAATAAGTTGAATCACCAAAATCAGTTTCGATCTACATAAAAAAGTAATCATTCCTGTGCACTAGTTATTATTTAATGCTGTCTTCATGCTATTGCTGACAAATCACTAATCTTTTTTTTTTCCTGTTGAGGTATGTTGAGTCTGATAAGATTATTTTATATCTCTGATGAAAAACCTAAGCCAAACTGAATCCTTTCTCCAGAAACTTCTAAGAAAATTTCAAACATAACATCAGGATATATGAGAAGTTATTTAAACTTTTTGACTTGAAAAGGCCTTTATTAATATTAAAATCTGTGATACTGAATCTAAATGTTAACCTACTCGATACATATTCATTGGTCTAGATAACTATGGTGTTTTTCCTCAAAGCAATAATAGAAGCTAAAATTGACAGTTAGGGACTAATGAGAGTTAATACTGAGAAAAAGGAAACTGAGATGAAGACAAAACTACATGCAAAAGTTATACTTTCTGTGCAACAACCAGGGTTGAGAGATAAATGACATGAGAAAATTCAAAGTATACGTGACCCAAAACTACAAGAAGGTATAACTGAAGAGTTTCACAGACTGAAAATAAATAGTTGTTGAGAACAAAGGCTGAAAACTCTGTCCTTATTAACTGAATAAAAATCCTATTAATAATTAATACTGGCAGTTTTGTTAGAATGAGGTCTGAGGAATTTTTTCTCCAAAGAGAATGAAGAAAATTGCAAATAAGAGAAACACTGCAGCGAAACCCCATTTTTCTTCTATTTCATGTTGAAAACTCTGCTGTTCAAAGGTCAGTATTTCTATATGTGCTCTGAAGTCCCAAAGCTTAAGTTCACTGCCTTGACTTTATTGTATAAGCTACAGTTATAGTTTCAAATATAAGTTATCCAGGGAAGAGGTTCCCAGCATATAATCATCTCACTCTACTACCTTTCCAAGTGTGGTCCATAGGTCGGTCTTATCAACATTTTTGCACCTATTTGAACTAAAAAAATCAGTCATATTTGTGATGGGTATCAGAGGTTTTTTACACATTACACACAGCCACAACTTCATTAGTGTCAAAACTGGTCATTTACCAGATTTATGCTTTCACAATGGTCTGAGGTATCTGCGAAGTAAATGAATTAAAGTCTTCTCTGTGTTCATATTTAAAGCCAGAGTGTCCAGGGTGTCTAGCCAAGCAATGCTTATGTGAGGTGAAAGACAGCAGAAAGTGAAGTTGCTGTCTCTCAGCCCATATCAGTGCAAGGCTGAGTGTCAGCAGCAATACAAAATCATGTGATTCAGTAGACCTGCACATGTGCAGTTCAACTCTGTCCCGTTAGAGAAGGAGAAGGGAAGGTGTCTCATTTCTGTTTTTAAGAAATCCAATTTCCAGAAAATTTAGATAGCATTTTAGGACTGGGGCAGGAGGAGCAGGGGGATGAATTACACATGCAAAAGCTTCCCAGGAGGACACACGTGATTAAGTAACACGATGATGGGGAGAATATGAGAGGAGGTGTGTTTGAGATTGTGGGGAGAAGACAATAAAGGAGAGACAAACTGAGCTCCTTTTTGTCTGCTTGACATGACTGCAAGTGCAATAAAAAAGAGTTGTCCAGATTTGGGGATGAAGATGATGTTAGCAACTGTAAAATTTTAACACTAGCCCTGTATAAAAGAGTACAAAAAAGAGGAGGAACTACTCTTTGATTACTACAGGAAGGCCCTGAGAGTGAATTAATTCTTTGTAATATAGGGGTAAACTGTTCCTGTTTGTCCAGACAAGGAAAGGGCAAATGCAGACATTATGACATTATTAGACTGATGCTAAATGAAGGCAGAGTTAAGCTTACCTGTGTGTGTTCTGTATTTCAGTACTTCCTGGGTGTAGAAGTCTGAATTTGAAATACTGCATTTCATGGACTCAGAACTGACACAGGGAGCTGTCCTGAAAGAGGTGATAGTCTGACTGAAACTGCAGTAACAATCCATATCAAAATTTCTGCACAGACTCTTCAAGCAGAAATCGTACAAGCCTGTGAAGAAGAGTTATACAACTTTCTTTTTAAAATTATCAGATTTATTTCTTTACATAAGGAAACTAGTAATACCTTTTTTTTTTTTTAACAATATTACTCTAGATTTTTATTTTACTGCTCATGAATTAACATTTTATGTGAAAGGTACCTTTCTTTCACCCTAGATTCCTGATCATTTTAACCATGAAAAAAGCCAACTGAAGATCCTCTCATTTCTTGTGGCTGAGTCTGTCATCTTATCGTAGGTTAAACTGAGAAAAAAAAAAAAAAAAAAAAGAAAAAAAAAAAAAGGAAAAGAAAAGAGTATATTACTGTCAGTTGTTGAAGCTACTGAACATGCAGTCAAACCATGAGCCGAGCATCACAGTTGCCTATGAGATGAAAGCTGGCAGTCTGCAACAAGATCATGGTTCATAAGTTGAGTGCCACTAATTTGTATTAGAAAAGTAATAGATAAACTACATTTTAAAAAGCTTTTTTTGCTTTACTGGCAGGACAGATTAGGCTTTCCATTTATTCAGGGACTGTAAACGCAGCAGTTGCTATAGTAACGGTATATCTTTTGAACAGTAAATAATTGTGTTAAATAGCTAAATAGCAAATAGGTTTATGGCTACTCTGGTGCTGAGGAATTTCAATAGGTTGAATTTTGAACTGCATTTTTCAAGATCATCTGCCCAGTGACCGTACATCCCATATGAAAACTGGGAATCTTTCCTAATGAGTCTTCAGGATGTTGTGTGGTTGTGCAATCCTCTGAAGAGTTAGTGGGTATATTCCCATTATACCAGTATGGATTTCAAAAACTCTGTTTCCCTCTTTAAATGTGCTGTAATATTAGAGTTGCCAAGTTCTTAGGTTTCTTTTGTTTTGCTTTAAGATCTCAAGATCAAGTACGGCTGGCTAATGAGGTACAACTGTTAGAATCTGGGATTTTTTTCAAGGAATTATCATATAGATGACACAACGTTCTAAAAACAATCATTGAATAGGTAACATCAGAACAAATACCACTCTCCTGGGCAAATTTTAATCTTATTAGAAAAACTGTCATGGGAAGTCATGGAACCGGAGTGCATGACCATTGCAGGAGACTGAGCAAACTTCTTGAGATAGTCAGTGCCTGAATCTCATCATCTTCCAAAACTATTGCACCATTTCTCTATTTAAAATATTCTGTGGTTCTGTAAATTAGCTGTTATCAAGGAGTCATGGAATAATAACCACCATCACAGAAGGTACTGCTGGGAAGAGCTCAGAGGAAAGACAGTGCCAAGTTTATGAAACAGGGAAGTGTGATCATTTTTTATTTGCACAGCTCAGCTGGGTCTCCAGTGTGAAATTAGCTGAGAGAAGCATGGCTGCAAGTTCAGTCTAAGCAGTACTCTTAGTCAGAACCTAAGAACTGATCACTCTTTCCCTTGTAGCTGTATACATTCACATTTTCAAAGAAGACTTCACTTTATCGAAGCCTTAGCAACCAGCCACTCCTGTTTCAGTTCTAAGTTGTGTTTTCTAGTGTTTGGTTTTGTTCTTTTTATTAATTTTCAAATAGTTTTATCCTGGTGAGAGGTAGAATTTGAATTTGAGGAAGAATGAATTTGAGGAAGAATGTCCATGATTACTGATTCTTTCCTGTTTTCTGAAGAAAATCAGAGTTATACATTCAGTCATGTCACTCTTTCTGTCTGTGCACCCACAATATTTAAAATTACAATTTGAATATGGATGACAGGAAGTAATGGCTTCAAGGATGTCAAAACCCTGTAATCCTAATGAAAATAAGTAGTTGGGTAGAAAAGAGACATTATTAGTGTATAAGACAGAAGTTGTTAATGCCTCACACATGGACAAACTTTACCCAGGTCTCACATCTCATTACCCACAATAGAGTTAATTATGAAACTCATATCCATAAAAAAATAAGGTTTTTTTTATGGTACTCACAAAGCTATTTAAATCCTAGACTTTAATACACCAATCAGCCATGGAAGACGTAATTCTGTTTTTCATTAACTTCTCAAGTCTTTTTCCTCAAGTCCTGGCAGCTGGCACTACTGGCACTTTTGAAAGCTTCTCTTTTGAGTGTATTTCCTAGGAAAACTCTTACAAATGTGATGAATGGCCTTTGCCAGAAACTAGCAAAAAAAAAAATCATTGTTCTCCAGCAGTTTTTTTCAATGTGCACTGTGTGAACTTCTATGCTGTCCTATTTCCTGGGGAATGAAATTGCTGAAAATCTATTTCTCTTTGTATTCAAAGCTATTTAAATATAGTAATAAGAAAAAAATAATAAAACCCCAAAATTAACATGGCTAACTTATTTCTATATGACCAAAGCCATCCCACACCCAAAATCTTATTTCAAAGAAATGCCATTAATAGAAAATTGCAGGATACAGGCAAGGCTACCACAGTAGTCTGCATTTCAATCAATAAAAGACTTTGCCATGTTTGTGGTACTTTCTTAGAAAATAATAGAAACACTATTTCTGGCAAGATGTGACGACAACAACTCAGAGTGCATCTGGGTACTAGCTCTTATTTAATCAAGCCTCAAGCAGCTATACTACTTGATTATCTCACACATTCTGCCTCCAGCATTGTGCTTCCTAAGTCTCTGTTTTTCTTCCCCTCAAGTATTTTGCTACTTCTCAGGAATGGCTGGGGGAAATTTTCCAGTTTTATGCAGAACTCTCATTCACAGTTATGAGTCTCAGGTGTCATTGTCAAGGTTTGCAGATGCCCATAATTCTCCTCCATTTCCAGGAACTTTCCTCCAGCATCTAGTTTACTTCATTTAAGGACTTTATATACAGAAACACAGCATGTGATCTTGCTCTCCTTCATATCTATACTAATTTAAGGATTTAGAGTGTGTCACCCCTACCCCAAATCAACAAAAAGTCCTCTTACCCATGGTCCTCATACTCATGGTCTTATTTTCAACCTCCCACATCATTAAACTTCCAGGCAGAGGTTCTGAAAGGACAGCTTTCTTAGTGCTATACAAATGTTCAAGAATAAGACACAGCGTTCTATAAAAAATACACAAAACCCCAAACAGATCTACCATAAATATAGGAATGATCAGAACTTTAAACTCAGAAATTTGAGCAGTAGATAATAAAATAAAATGATATTACAAGATAGAAAGTAAAGACATGGGATTTTAAGAAATATTCTCTTTTGCCCACACAAAACTTTTTCCCTGCCTTTGAGGGAATTTCAGTATGGTTTTCTAGTTATGGACTAATCCTCAGAAGTCACAAATTAAATGCCAGTAAGCAGTCGGTTCTTAAGCATTTAAGAACATTTATTGCTGGGATATTCAGTGTTAGAGTAATGTATCTTACAATATCAGTATGAGAAACATTTCATATCACATGTTAAATGTTGGAAGGGCCTTGTTAACTGGTACATTAATTTGATCAGAACATGCACGATACATAACAATTTCTACTAGTTATAAAATGTGAGATTTTTCCTCTAAAGAAAAACTATTTGACAACTAATGTGACTGTTACTTTGCAACATTCCTTTAAATACACATTCAGCCATAATGTAAAAATCATTCTTTGTGTGTAACTATAGGGAAATCTGATTTTTTATTTCTTATTTGCTACAGAATTTTAGAAATAAACAGGATCCAGTGCAGTTAGTAGCCTAGTCCTGTAGTCTAGCAAATACTGTGACAATCATAAAGTAGTACTATAAATCATGCTGTGTCAGGAGAGTGATCCTATAACTAATGATTAGAACTACATAGCCAAAGAAAAATGTAACAAAAAACCCCAAACACTTCAGGACTGAAATCTTCTGATTACCTGAAAAAATGTGGAAAACTACCAAAACCTTCTTAAAATACTTCAGTTACTACTTCAGTGTATTCAGTATTTAGCTTTCCATCCTTAGCATTTTTTGTTGTCTCAATTTCACTCAAAAACTTACTAGAACACTTCATTATACCTTCACTATTAACCAAAATGACAAAACTAGATGTTAACATCATACTGAAGACACTTAGCACCATCCCAAACTTCTTGTAGAGTCATGTGCATCCTCAGAGCATGAATTAAGGGGACAAGGTAAAATGCAGTTAACCACCATAAAAAAAGCTTCAGGACAGAATTCAACTGCTCATCACTATAATCTCATATGTCTCATAAGGAAACTAATGGAGCTATTCAAGAACTCCTCATTAATTTCTGCTAACTAAGTCAACAGCTGATGATAAATGATGTTGGAGAGAAATAGCGAGTGATACTTCACAATGAATCCTGATCATCATTGAGAACAATTCAAAAATCGTTAACTCAGTCAGAAGTCTGTGTTTAATGTTTTTGTCAGAGCTGAAGCCATCAAAAGTTGATGTGATGTGATGTAATTATATATACTTTTGAAACAAAATGCAAGTTTAGCACATGCAGTTCCAAAAAGTTTGCTTATTAAATGGAGTCTGCAGAAAAGCTTCCTGAAGAAAAAGAAATTTTGAACCCTTCTGAAGAGACTACTCAACAGCCTCCAGCTATGTACCCACTAATTCTCACTGGTCTTCAAAAGACCCATTCAGTGGTAAAGAATGATGAAAAGCCATAGAAATTATTTTTGTATACACATGTATTTTGAAATAGCTAAGTCACAAGAAAAGACTGAAAAATTAAGGAAGCATGTAGCCAATGTTCAAAACCAGAAAATAGAATTGATGAAAAATTAAGTTCTATTAAATAAGCAATGATATCATAACTTCAGCTTAAAGCTACTTCACATGATTTCATGTTTGAAAAGGACACGCCTAGGCCACTCACAAGACTGAAGTGCCTTGAACTGATCTGCCTTAATAATTAAGATATTTACTGATATTTTACAATTCTTGCTGTTTTTTACTTTTAAAAAAAGTCTTACAACAGTCAACATGGAAAAGTAAATAAAAAGGAAAGTGTATAAACACATTCTAATTCAACAAAGATTATTTGAAAATATTATATTCAAAGATTCCAAATGCCTGTAGCAGAAAATTATTTTGACTGCAGAATAATTCTATCTTCATTCAACCAATACTGGTCTCTTCCTCACACCACCAGTGTTAACTCTAATTCGATGAGAAATGTAGTTAGAGGAGAAATTTTTATCAATTATAAAACATTTCTTAACAGCTCCAAGAGAGTGGGTTTATAGAAACCTCCATAGAGACTTCTGCAGGTTAGTTGAGAAATTGTACATGGAAGATTTCCATAAACAGTAACTGTGATATAGAAGCTTTTCAAATGAAAAGCCTCAGGGATCTATTCTTAGACTTCTTTTCCCATCCTTTTTTTGTTTGGTTGGTTTTTTAATTTATTTTTTCTGTGATGTTTTGTTTATTAAATTTTAAAACCAAAGAACAAGAAAGGACAGACATCATAAGGACAAAGAAATATATAATTATTAGATCAATAAACAATTCAGCAATTCTTAGAGGACATTCAAATAACCTTAGACAATAAAAAGACGACACTATATATGAAATACAGATCTTAAGAGATAGTTAACATTCCAGGCAAATACAAGCATATTGGTAATGTTGATTTAGCTCTCTTAATTTTGTTCGAAATTACCTCCACAGATCATAGACTCAAATAATAGTAAAGAGAACAGAAGCAGCACAAAACAACAAGAAAAAATTGTACATAAAAAGAAAAGAAGTAATAAATAAAATAAAAACTGGAAAACTGAAGAGATAATAAATGAATAAATAAGTAGAAAGGCAATATTCCATCAGCCTCCCACTAAGCAAATATTGACTCTGAAATCTGATATATAATATAATTTAATGCAAACAATATATAAAAAATTTACTACCAATCATCCTGTATTATCATTTCTATGATGTAGCTCTGCATTGAAATATATCGAATATTATCTATATTTTAAGACCTTGTCACTTGTCTGTTATTTCATCTCTTCTGAAGAAGGGGTCTAAACCAAAAAATGATTCAAGGTTGGGTACCAATATTTCCATACTTTTGTAAATGTTGTAACACGCTGCAAAATAAATGAACTTGTAGTAAATATGGCCTGGCACACTCCTGCACTACCATACCTATTCCATTTCATTGGAACAACTCTGAAAATTTTTGTCTGCTTGAAAAGAGCAACTCACCTTTAAGTATCATTCAGGTAAGCAAGTGAATGTGTTCCTTTTTCTGCAAAAGAAACTTTGACATCTTTCATTTTGGCTGTTGGTAGTGTCAGATCTAACATTAACAAGGGGTAAGGAAGGATAATCAGCAATAAGGTGATTCTAAAATGAAATTAATATCAAAAGACTAGACTACATAAAGAAATAAACTCTGAATGTTTTCTTTTTTCATGAGTCCAACACTTGGGCACCATATATTTCAGATAAAAAAATAATTTTCAAGAAGGTAGATTGCTCTGCGAAACTTTCTGCTCCCCTTCACCTGTAAAAAAAATGTATATTTAAATATCACCCTCATGGCATAGAACCCTAAGACAAAAATAAGTTTTGCAAATATGTTCTTAAAACCACACTTTGTACTGCTGTAATAAATTATCACATCTGGCATTGTGTTGATTTTTTAAAATTCTTTTTTAATAGATAATCATCTGACTTTATTGAGTTTTATGTGTATATACAGCTATCTACCATAGCCTTCATTTTATTAATTTATGCTATCACTTCAAAAGCCAATATTTCAAAATTAACAGATTTGTGAGACAGTTTCTACTAACCTGAAAAAAAAATCTTAAGAACGGCAAGATTATTTTTTAATTAAAATGTGATAATTTCAGAAAGATTGAATACAATGTTACAGTTTACTACTCTGCTGAAACTGAGGCATGTGTACATAAATGCCAAAGCAAAGTATTGTGAATTTCCTCCTTTGTCTACTAAAAATGCTTTTTATTCAAAGTTGCTCATTACAATGTGAACCATTGTATCTAAATTATTTTAAAACAATGTTCCTAATGCAAAACCACATAGGTTTCCTAGGCAAAACACAGACTATTTTGAAAATCTAATTTATGAATTGATGAAAAAGTACCCTATGTAACATGGTGTCTGTATTGACAGAGAGCTAAAATAAATTATTTAATTTTATGTCTGTATGCAATTTGAGGATTTTGTTTCAAGTGTATCAGAGAAATAAGACATAATCAGAAAACATTTTCATGGCATTTATCTAATGTGACTAAGATCTAAAATGTGAGATATAAAAGCTTGAAAAAGAGTCTAATATGCTACTACTGCAGACTCTTAAGATTGAAAGCATTTGAATAGCATTAAACAAAAACCAACAAAACACCAAACAAAGAAACAAACCATAAACAAACCTGATGCATTAAGTGCTGGAGTGGTAGAGTTTTGATTTCCAGTACACTAGATGACCTTGTCAGTGAGATTTTCAAATGAGGTTGTTCATAAGGTAGGTATCTGCATCTCCAAATGTCATTTTGGGCTTTCTTCGTAGTCAGTGGAGAGTTAATTGATATAGACAATGGAATTTTGGAAATTGGTTTATCTTTAAAAGGCTTTAAACTGATCAGATTTGCTATAGACCTGAGTTACGGTTTTTCAGACTGTATAAATGGAACTACAAAGGAAGCCAACTAGCTCATGGAAAGACAGTTAACAAAAAATGAAGTTCCACATATCAGGAATGATTTTGTACTGAAAATTTACGTCATTAAATTGTTCAGGGTTTTTAGTAACAACTTTCTATACGTGTGGGCAAGGTGCTCGCCATGAGACAAAACAAGCAATAATTTCCCATAACCCTGTGCAATTTTTGTAGACAATTTATTTCTCCTTGTGGATCCATTCCTTCATTCTCATACTGTATATCATTATGAGATAGACTCAGGGTCATTCAATTATCTCGCTCATTTCAGCTCTCTTCCTGATGTTGGACAGTTTTTGTACAAATACACAAGGAACTGTAGATTCTAATAAAGCAATCTAGTTTTACCTGTCAGAAAGGCATAATAGGTGCTGTTTCTAGCTTAATGTTAAAGATAGCAACAAGTATTTAAATAACTCAGATAATCAAAGGAAGATGAAGCTTAATTTTATGCTTTTATGTATATTCAGAATTACAGGTATATGCATATCTTCTGAGAAATAATGTAGAGGATTGATACTTCCCACCAGCTTAATACGTTCATTTAACTATTGACATTTGAGAAGGTATATTAGTTTTCCTCATGAAGAATATCTTCATAAATGCTCTAGATAAAAAATAAAATGAAATTGGAAATGTTAGTATGGGAGGTTTGGAAAATCTTGTGGAAAAAGTCACAAAATATAAGAACATACATATTTTTCTTATCTACAGAGTTCAGGTCTTTTACACTGTACATTATTAACAGGTCTGAAAATTGTACTGTTTTTACAGATAACCTATTTATTATTTATTTGTGCTAATTCAAAAGGACATAAATGTGATGGCAAAAGCCCTTTGATAGCATGTTTATAAAGACCTATTGCAGAGTTTCAGATAAAAGATATAGCAGTAAGTTGAGAAGAGGGTTCTTATGAATGCTTTAATTGTTTGGGGCCATAGGAAATTAAATCAGACTGAAAAAAAAAAAAAAGGACCCAATTTTGCTCACTTTTGCTCTTTCATCCACTGATTAACATTTGCAACCACTAACTCACTTTCCTGATGGAGGCGACTGTTGTCAGTTCGTGCTGCTTCCAGAGACTGGCGCAAAGTTTCCAGCTGTGGATGCAGAGAGATCAAAGCGCATGATGGACTCCCTAGAACACACTCTATCTGGAATACTAATAATAGTCTGTACTACTTGTAAAGAATCAAGTCATTTTTCTCCACTCTTTCAAATAATCAGGGTTTCCTTGTACATGCTATTAATTGATTCAATATGCTAGAAGGAATGTCTGAACTTTTCCCACGCCTTACATTTACCCGTTTATTATAATATACACTAGTCTACCTTCAGAAGTTGTTTTAATTGAAATCAGATTTATTTTATAAAAATGGAATGATTATAACTTGCTGTGTTTTGGTTTAATGTTTTATTATTTCCATTTTTTATTTTTGCTACGTATTTCTTTAAGATTAGCTCTTTGGTCACAGCTCATTGCATTTAGAATAGAAAGAATGTATGAGGGATGGAGTTATTTTGGTATCTTTAATGAAAAAATAAAAAATAAAAACAGGGAAGACCGAACAACCTAAAACTTGGGCATTGAACGCCAGACTTCCACCTTTGTATTTCCAAACGAATGCAACACAAGTCAATAGTGGTTAATATCCAGTAGATAATTGAGGCCTATGTAAAATGATAAAATGACTTGGTGAATGCTGTGCAATCCCTTTTGGGTACAGTTCACAACACAAAAGGCATCACAACGACTATTATCTTGGCAGTCTCTTTAAATGGGCCACAACCTGATCTTCCTAATCAATTGCCCCTTCCTTACTAATTGTCAGAACCACAATTACTGCAAACTCACAATAATCAACATGCAGAAATGAACTTCTAGAAAACCGAAACTTCTAGAAAACTAAATCCACTTTTAAAATCTGTAACAGTAATAACATTCTGAGTGGAAACCTTTTGTACAGCAGTCATTAAGGTGAAGAAGAAACAAGTAAGAGCAGGATATATTGGGCCTGAATCCTCTTAGCCATAATAAATCTAGAAAAAAGATAATAACACTTAAAATTACCACTTCTTTCAATAATATTTTGCCACTGTTAAAATAAAGAAAAATTATTATCCAAAACTGTGTGCCTTTCTGAAGGATGTTCAAAACAAAGGTTTTGTATCAGCGACATTTAAAACTTCTGAGCATAATAAATCTTTGAGCACTATGCATTAAAGCCTCTTACGGTATTAATGTGGGTAATATATAATGGAAAAGACAATATATATCTAATTAAATTCAAATCAAAATAATACCTGCTTACTCTTCTGAGATCCATCTATTATGCATATTAATGTTATATAATAGATTACACAAGTGCTGCAAAAAGCAATTTACTTTTTTTAAATATCTTTAAAACATTATCATGTATTATTAAACTCCACACAATTTGTTTCTGGTTGCTTTTGTAATTATGTGAAATTAGAAAAGAAGCTTTAGTAATTGAAAGTTGTGATTACCAGATGTACTGACAAAGTGGATAAAAATGTCAAACATGTTGATGCAAAGAGGGTGATCTGTAAGGTTTAAGGAGGGTTACAAATATGAGTGGGTTTTTATAGATATATATACACACAGGTGCATCTATATATGTTTAAGTGACAGTAATGTGAAATAGAATGCCCATAAATCACATACCTCTATATTTGCATTATGAAAAATATTAGAAAAAAATATTTCATACTTCAGGTGTTCTGTCTTATAAGCAAATGAGAAAATAACAACCAATATGGATACACAGTGAAACTCATCAGGAATAGAACTGTGGTTTGCGTAATTTTATCATTTTTATTTGGACTTTTGAAAGGTAATCATTGACAGCATTCTCCTGTTTTCTTTGCTTTCAAAAAACTGTGAGCAAATTTGAGTCCTCATAAAAATGAAGTTTCAATAAACGTGATTTAGGTAGATAAACCATGACCTCACAAGAAAGAGAGCAAATATCCTCCTATCATTTTTCATCAGCTTCAATCTGCATTACATGCCTTCCCAGCTAGTCTGGTGTCTCTACAGAAAAGACAAATGAATATACAAACTCATGTCGCAAATTTGGAAAAACCATATTGTGCAGCAAGAAGTGGTAGCTAACAGCTATTTCTCCCTTTCTTTGATGATCTTTGCTGTATCATAGCTTGGAGTATGTGGGTGTTACTAGGCTGCTTAGGGATTTATCTCAGCTCTGAGTAAATGGCTAAAGGGCAAGTCTGACCCCTATACCCTGTAGGTATAAATTAAGCACTTCCACAATGTCAACAGAAGAGTATTGACTACTAGGAATGGCTCAGAACTCAGTAGACTGCAAAAAGTGCTCTACCAGTCTATTCCTTTTTTGAGAAACCAAGGTGAGGGTGGGTGGAATGGTGAACTATAAGGAAAAATACAGCCTGTCCCTTTCTGAGCCTGCATGCTGTATGTGTCCAGTGATCTGCTGGTAAGTGCCACAGCAGCTTTAGCCTCCCCTGTCCTCTCATCAGTGTGAGCATTCTGTGGTCCAGGTTGGTTTGCATGAAAAGAGAGGCCTAGTGGTTGAGTAAGGAGAAAATGTTGTGTAATGAAGCATTATTTCAGTATGGAGTTAGTTAAGGCTCACATCTAGGCCCAGGAGATCAGGAACACACCAAGATGCACTAACATAAATTAAAAAAATATTGTTTGTAATTGTAAGAGACTAGATACACAGGCACATACATTGTAAGCTGCTTAAGTAGAAAACTAGGATTAAGCCATCAAAGTCTTTCCCACATGTGTCCTAGGAGAGAATTTGAACCCTATTCCACGTAAGTGGCTCCTTTGCTAACCCAGTGCACTGAGATCTGTTACCTGCCATGAATTAAATTAAAAAGATAAGCCAATGCAAAGCCCAGTCTTAGTAGCAAACTGCTTTTACTGGATCAAAGGCTTCCATTCCTTATCATGTGATTCATCACATTTCCCAAATGTTTTCAGCAGTTTCAAGTGGATATATTGCTGTCCTAGAGGTGTGCTTTTGTAGCCAGAAAGTGTTAAATGTTGTCCATGGGGAATTTTATCACATTTTAAGGTATCATTTTGTTCTTTGGAATGGCTGCTGCAGACGTAGAGTGAATAGTCACTGAGTGATGGGAATGATTCTGCCTAATACGAAAACTTTAATCTCAGGAGGTTCAGCAAGGCCAAGAGCAAGGTCCTGCACCTGAGGTGTAACTGACTGGCCTGTAGTTTCCCTGGGTCTTCCTTTTTCTCTTAGATAATATGTTAGGCAAATAGGCAGAAAGACAGGAAGAGAAGTCCTGCAAACCTCCTTAGATATATATTGTTATTATCTCTCTATTATAATCCTAGTAATTCCAGTATACCAAATGGACTGATAATTTTACATTTTACCAGCATTTTTCTTTAAATAATTGGTCACTACACAGTAGACAAGAGTTTGAGAGGCTTTAAAAGTGAGGAATCCTATGGCATGAAAGGAGAAGGGGACTAATGAAGAATGATTCCTGTCTCCCTCTTTTGCCTGTTTGTCTATGCCAGCCATGTTAGAGGGATGCACAAGGTATTCCAGGGTTGCAGGTATTTTTTCTCCCTTCTCAGATTGTTTTAGAAAAGGCAAAATTTCTGAAAGACAATCTATAATTTTGTGGGCATTCATTTTTACCTGCTGTTAAATCTTCCCATATTCCTGCTGCTTAAAATTCAGGTATTCTTTTGGTTTGTCAGGTTAAGAATTCAAAATTACAAGTCAATTCTGAAAAATCTGGCCTGAAAGCACTTATTAGAAACAGTTGTAATTAAAGATGCAGCTTACAGGATGAACAAATTTATAATCAATTCTGGAATTACTTTATGGGAAATTAAAAAAAAAGAAAAAAAAGAAAAAAAATTAGTTGAAGTTTGAAAAATGGCATGACTTAATTAGGAATTTTGACTCATGTAATTACTTTAAATAAGAAGCAATGCATTACTCATGTTACATAAAGTAATTGAGGAATTAGTAATTCATTACTTACTGAAGTGATGTTTTTTTAAAAAAACCCAACACCCTAATTCAAATTTATCATTTTTTTTTACTAATGCAATACAGCAGACAAGAATGAAGTTATTGGCTTTAATTCCTTAAAATAGTCCTTAAAAGAAACTACACTTATTCAGATGCTGTTCTGGGGATCATGTGAAAAACACAGTTCAACACCAGTGCCCTCAGCACCTCTGTGAACAAGATATCTTAGATTCACTATGATATTCAAAATTGACCCACTGCTACATCCTTTGTTTGTTGTTTGTTTTTTCTGGAGATACACTTTCAGCAGAAGCAGTTGTCTGGTGGGACATCTGTATGAGCTGACCACTCAACTTCTTAATTCTTCCAACTGCTGAAGTTCAGTCTCATATCCCTGATAAGAGGCCACAGAGAACACAACTTCATTCCAATCTGATTTTTTTTCTAGATTTTTGTCACTATTAAGCATGGGCCAGGGTAAGGAGCACTAGAACCTTTAATGTGTTAGATTAAAGCCTCTCCTGGATCACTGAGGGAGACAGGCCCTTCTTATAGATCACATTGTTCAGGAGCATTGCTGAGTGCCTTAAGATACCTGGAGTCATCCTATCTAACTACTTACTGGATAAGTCATCTTTGATTGGTTTTATCACACACCACACCCACCCCCCAGCCCGCTTTTATGCCCTTAGACCAACAAGGCTGTGTGACTTTACCATCTGATCTGGGTGAAGCTTAAGTCTGGAGAGTGTAATCTCCCTCCTTGCTCTTGGAGACAAACAGAAACACCAATGCTTGATCTTTGAACTGCTTTCTATTGATTATCCCTTTCTCTTTACTGACTGCTCTGATAAGCACAGATCCCAAGATTCCTGTAAGAGAAACCTTTAATGGTGGTTTAGATTCAGTTGATTAAAAGAATATTTGTTAAACTCAGATGTTAGAGAGAAAATGGCAGGACTCTTAAATTGCTATCTAGGTTCAGGTGTAGCATCAGTGCCACCTCACAATGTGGTCAGCCTCCTCAGCAATAGATTAGATCAAATTGAGCAACCCAGAGGTTCTTTTAATTATTGCAAGTAAAAGTAGCATTTAGATGCACTCCTTAAATCACAATAAACTTTCCCCTCACCTTCTTCACTAGAAGATAAAAGGAAGACAAGCAGTTTGTGGCACAGCTGATACAACTGAAAATTGCAACATCCTTCTCAACGGCTCTCTTGTGCTTTCAAGCCAATAAACACAAGAATCAATCTGCTGTTTACCCACATTTGCTCTGGGGTTGAAGGTAGTAAATGACACATAATGCCCTATTAGTATTTCAGTAACTATTCTAATTTTTCTTCTTTCCTGATATCTGGTGAGGAAAATTGACTGTATATTGAAGTATGTCCTTGAAAAGAGAGAGTAATCAAGAGTATTCAGTGGTTTGTACTTTAAGAACTTCTCTAAGACAACATAATGAAATACATTGGAGAGTTTTCTGATTCTGCAACCAAATAGTAAATATGGATCCACTGCATCATGTATAAAAGAAGGGTGATTAAAATAAAAGGTCTTCTATTGTTAAGCTACAACAACATCCAAATATTTTCAACTTAATTCCTGGAAATATTTGTCCTAATACAGCAAGTTTTCATGAAAGAGGAAGCTTATGGGCAAAGAAGGAGGGGGAGATTGGATGAGGACCTTTACTTTGAACTCCTTCTTCAGCTAATTTCACTGTTTGTTAAGAAGAAGAAAAAAGGGAAATAAAAAGGACATTTCCTGCAGAAATATAAAAGAGATGCAAATAATGTGGAGGAAGACCAAAGACTATTTTATGGGGAAAGACTGACACAATGGGCTCTGAGAAGTTTGGAAAAGGGACTATTATGTTGCTTGTGCAGACCCATATTGCATGATTTCCTCTTAAAAAGTGAAGTTTTTCTTTGCTGCTATGCTTTGGGGAATAAAGATGAAAAGCTAGCAACAATTTGGCTGCATGTCTTTAATAAAATCCAGGTTTTCCTTTGAGATCACTGAAAGAAGCACAATTTCTAATTCATGTTTTAACAAATCCATAATGCATCAGTAGACTCACCTTCTTGCCTGAGAGAATACCCCAGAAAAATCATGCTGTGGGTGTGAAAAGAAGTGTTATGGATGCACATCACTATGAATAAGTGGACAAACAGAATAACTAGTTTTTAGAAACTTCTGATTCCTGAACTCTCTGCATGTTTATATTATCCAGTCATTAGGAAAAAAAAAAAGGCAAAAATTTTTCTAGGAGCAGGGATTAGACTTCAATTCTCCCTTCTTCCTCTTGTTTTACTTCCTTTTGGTCTCAGAAGTCTTGTATTTTTAGCCAGCACAGTGAGCTGGCTCCTGGAGGAGAGGTGGCAGGTCTGCTCATCCAAACCACCCCAAGCCTGGTGTTAGGAGCAGCTTAGCAGGACATCTGGCATCCATCTACCTCTACTACTACCCTTAGGTAACACTAGACCAATAGTCCATGAATTTAAATACTCTGGTTTATATCGCACTCGAGGCTGCTGTGTAGGTTAGGCTTGCTAAATTCAGCTTAGCACCAGTTTTTCTGGAATTGATCTGGTGAAGCTGCAAACTAACACGCCAGCTGGGCACCCTCCTACCTACATTCAAATTGCAGGCCAGCTGGGCTGTTTGCTTAGGTGGCAGTTCCAACAGAGGGTGCATTGAACATCTAGTTTTAACCACCACATTCCTCAGGGAGAACATTTTACAACCTCCTAATCAGAAAACAAAAGTAACATATTTAGGGATTAAACATCTGAAGCAGAGGTGTTACAGTGTGGTAAATGTTGAAGAGGTTTTAAAATTCAAATAGGAAATAAAGTTTCCAGTATGCTGTTTTCTATTTTAGGATGGTTTTTAGTGACAACTTTCAGACAAGAATGGAATGATGACTGTGAAATTATTCTTGAACATATAATTAACAACACAACAAGCAAATAAAATTGGTTCAATCAAAACATGGCAGATGAATATGGTGGCAGGCAATTAAATTGCTTCTGAAGTAGAATACAAGTATGTTGAAAATCTGATGTGATTGTTAAGTTCCTTTTTTATTTTTTTAATAGGATGAATGGACTTCAGAGGTTTCATCCATTTTAATACTGTCTAATTTTTTACTTCTATTTCCCTACATTTAAATAGAAGCAACAAGATTGGGAGAAACTACCATACAGATTGATTGTTTAAATTTGCATCACTTTCACTGGTGGTCTGGATTCCTGTATGTTCATCTAGGAGAGAAAAAATATTCCACTGAGTTTACTAATTGCTATTTTCCAGTATATACACGTGGCAATACACAACCTGTTAAACACACAAGTTCAGAAGCCTACGTGGTTAAACTGTCAACATCGTTGGTATGCATGGATGTCATCTGAGTAAGAAGAAAAAAAACAATAAGGGGATATTGTGCTAACTAGGTATGCCAAATGATGAGTCCTCTGTGAATCTATTGCAGGATGTTAAGAAACGTAATGCATTAATCAAAACAGATCCCTCCAAAAACATAG
Organism: Chloroceryle aenea; assembly: GCA_013399075.1. Taxonomy (NCBI): domain Eukaryota; kingdom Metazoa; phylum Chordata; class Aves; order Coraciiformes; family Cerylidae; genus Chloroceryle; species Chloroceryle aenea. Next base: position 314,554 of record VWZY01002472.1, read on the forward strand.
GCAATGTAGATCCCATATTTGCATGGCTAGCAAATTTCCACACTAGCTCAGACTAATCTAAACACTCTCGATGTCTCTTCTGCCTTAACACAACCTCTCTTGGGTTATTTCTGCCCCTCATCTGACTCTCCTAGAAACTATTTAAGCCCACACATTTAAGACACTAGGACAAACTAATTTTCTGTAAGACTAGCATGCTGAAGTGGTTTGGTGCAGAATTTGACATGATCCAAAGCCATCCTGGAAGGGTGGAAATGTGTGCTTAGGGACATGGGAAAGGTTGGGATTGCAGCAACCAGTGCTGCCACTACAGCTGTGGAGGCTGAGGTCCATATGATGGGCGTTCACGTTAAAGCACATTTAGCCACCCTAGTCATTCAAGGTATGGTGGGACCCATTCAGACACGTGTACACAGGAGGCTCTCCAAAGGAAACCTAAAAAAGCTCATTATTATTAGAATCCTAAATGGGGTAATTGTAATCTCTTAAACAGCAGGGAATCAAGATGAGTAGGAAAGACAAAACAATGATAAGAAACGTCTATAGCCAGCTTTTCTAGCTCATTGAGCCCTTGCAGGAAGGTCCCATTTCTAGGCTTGTTCTGCTAACCTTAATCTGCAAATGTCATTCAAACTTGCAGCAAATTCCAGGAAAATCCCACTGGTCACTCCCTAGGGAGTTTTCTTCCATCTCCCCTGAGGCTTGGCTGGTGGTCTCTGCTTCTTGTAGCATTTTTCATCTCTGCTTGACCTGCAGATTTGCATCAGAAACTGTGGTGCTGTGAACTTTCTCTCTGGCCTCCATTCAGGGCTTGCTGTTTCCCCAAAAGGAAGAATCATCTTCATTCTTCCAATGTCTGCTTCGGGGTGTTTTTGTTTGTTTTGTTTTCCAGATCTTTCACAATCACTCTCATAAAGGAACAGCTACTATCTGGAAGAGTAGAACAAAAGAAAAGAAAGGATATTTTTACTACAGAAAAGCACATTCTGAGATTACCCAGTGGGAAATTCCCAGGCTTGGACAATGGCAATGTAATAAAAGTACCCCAGGTTACAGCACCTTTTTTTCCTTATGACTGTGAGATTTATTTTGCTAGGACTGATGCTCATGTCTGTACCAGAATGGACAATTCTTCTTCTTTCTACTTTCTCAAGGAAATCTAGAAAAAAGTCTTAGTGCCCTTAAAACTGTGGATTCCTGTGATACCTAAAGCTCAATTAACTCATGCACAGCTTCAAACCTGTATTTTGAAATTACAAAAAAAAACACTATAGGGTAATTAAGATATCTCCTTTACCTATTAAAAGTTACAGGAAAAAAGCTGTAATGGAATATATCAATATAAAAAAACATAAAGCTTTCTATAGTTTGTTTGGATTAGTTTATGTTACAGATACAGGCAAAAATATCATTGTCCTAATTCACATTATACCAGTTATCTGACTCTCTCAACACTCAGGATGTGTCTTTGCTTCACGCACGCAACTTTAGTCATCTCACAAATACATTTACTCTCCTGTCTTCCTGTTGAGGTTTAGGTTCACTCAAACCACGACATTTCCCTTAGTTTTTTCCTTCTGTTACATCTGGTTTAAAGGTGCAATATGCTTCTATCTTAAAAAAAATAGAAGCTGCTGAAAAAAATCTACCATTACGCAAGGCACATGGATAAGATTCTAAAGCATAAATGCCATGAATCATAAAAAATGTAAAGGCATAAAAGTCTTCCATTTTAACAACTTAAATAAACCCATAAACATACAACAGTGATTCTCAATGAATTAAAACCGCTACTTGTATAGTATCAATAACCATAAAAGTGACACATGACTTCTGCTCCTCACCGCCTCCCTCCAAACCACCTATATGCAAATATGTGTGTATAAATATAATGCATTTGACATGCTTCCACTTTTATGTTAGAGATGTCTTCAGCATCTTCGGAACTGCATTTCATTTTGAGAAGGAATCTAGCCCCAGCACCTTTTGTTAACAGTTTCCTGTACATCAGTAGCAGCTAACTGAATCCTAAACATAACCTGAGCAGTCAGGTTAATTGAAACAACCTTTGTGAAAAATTTAAACCTGCCACTTTATGGAGTGGGCAAGAAACTCGTACGAATACAAGGAAAAATGATTTTCCACAATCAATAAGCAGTTGGTGTCTATATAAAAACTAAGTAGATAATAAACCCTTATGACAGCCTGTACCTCAAACTGTGCTGTCGCTGTTAAAACCCAGTATGATGGAGTAAAAGATTTCCCCCCCCATTTTTCATGAGGCAAAAAAGCTTCCTTCTGCCGAGCAGATTAAGGAAGAAGACAGAGGTGTGTGTGGATAGGTGAGCATGTGTTAGTTACCCCTTCTCTCAGCAGGGAAGCATCTTTCTCTAATTGACTTCAGGGTCCTCATTGACCAATTGACTAGCAGCAACTCCAGCAGAAGACAAATGAAAGGAAGAAAAGTTTGACTCCATCGCCTCTTCCCTGTAGTGATGAAGCAGAATAAAATGGCTACCGTGATGTTGCCATGTATGAGGTAATTGGAATCATATTGTAGTATAGCTCCATACTGGCTCCCTATAAAACTTGATTTGTCTACTGTCACAAATCTGTTTCAGGAAACCAGCAGCATATAAATTTGTTATAATGCTTTATTTTGTACGCTAGACATATTTATTAAAGTGACTTTGACCTGAAAAAATGTAACCAAGATAAATGTATTAAAAAAAAAGCATCCTATATGTAAAAAGCACAGAAAAATACCAAAGATTCCTTTGTTTCAGGAGGAAAATCACTTCCAAAACAGAATAGGTTGTCATTAACTCTCTAGTCTTACTTTTAAGAAGTGCAACAAAATATCATTTATATGGAACTCCCGTTATTACAGATACACTATGAAAGAAATGGCAAAGAAGTACTGTAAATATAGTGGCAATGTGGCAATAGAACTTGCAAGAGCCACTGAAAAAGAAAAAAAATCATGGTAACTACTCCACTGAAGAATAAAAATTACTTCTCACTAGATTCAGTGGATAAGTAAATAAACACCACTGTCAAAACCTTGTGGGTGCTCTTATACTAAGTATAAAGAAACAGAATCTAGATGAGTTCTTACACGAACATCACACTTTTAAAGTTCTCTTGACTCAGAAAGGGAAAAAAGAAAATACTTGTAGTACAATAAACTGTGAGTTGTGTCCCTACGTTCTTAAATGCATTCTACTACCAGTTAAGAAATAATTTGCAGCAGCAGTCCTATTTAGCATACCATAATTTTTGAGCAAAACACAACAAACACAATCAAACAGTGAGTAGAAAGTATTAAAAAGGTGCAATATAGTGTTCTTTATACCCCTCACAAACGTCTTGATGTCAGAGAAATCATTTTATATCTGCATATCTACATAAACATGTATCAGTGTAAATATACAAGGATCACACAGCTATTCCAGATGTCCTTTTTTGGTCAGTGTGAGTGTCCTACAAGTGTACTAAGAGCACCCGTGAAAAAAAAACAAACCAAATCAAAACCCCAAAACAAAACATCACGAAAAAGAATTGATTTTTGCTTTTCTTTATCTAGGAAATAATTTTCTTAACTAGGTTTTGATTCACTTGAAACAGGATTGTGAACATATAAACAAAGTTTTTAACTCTTTTGCCTCAAAAGAGATAGAGTACCAAATTGTTTAAGTCTTTAACAGTATTTTGTTAAGTATTTTCTTACTTTAAAAATACCCTGAAAAAGTTCTTCCATCCTACAAATATTTCCATTTTTTTTTCTTTTTCTATTTCTTTTTTAATTTCTAAAACTCTTGCAAAATTCCACACGCTTCATATTTTTCAGACTACTGACTTTCTTTACTGTTGGAGTTAAATCTTCACTAGATAGCTTCCAGTACACATGTGGAGTTGCTTTCTCTCCCCAGACTTGGAACATTGCCATAGACTGGGAGCTTTTCCTCGAGACACAGCTAACATTCATTATCTGAGCATTGGGATATCCCTCCTTCTGCTCTTAATACGTTTGGACACATCTTTGTTCATCTGTGATTACTGACTGTTGTTTCACACTCAATACGGACTCCAGTCCAGGATAGAATAGGGAGTAGTGATGAGATTACTTTAAGGGTAATTTTGGAAGACAAAGCAAAAAACAATTCCCTATTGGCTATGCTTTCAAGAAGAAAAAAAGTATCAGTGTAAATAATTATCATACTTGGAAAAACACAAAAAAATGTATTTAAAATAGGGAATTACATCTTTTGCTATGTATTAGGGAAGTGATAAGAATGCCACACAACAACTTTTGCTGTTTAATTTTCTTCTTTCTCCTGTTATTCACAAAGTTGGAATATGACAAACTGATTTTACTCATTGCATATGCACTCTTCTATAAGACACCTCTTTATTTAAAATATATCCATACATCACTGGGCTAATCATATACCTCAAGCATGAGTAAAATCTATATTTTTTTTTCCCAGAGTAGCTAAGTAAGTTTTTTACATCTGTATACTCTAAAAGCAGATCTAATTTAACAAAGTCTAGAAATTAAAGCACCCTAAAATGTGCATGGCTAGTAGATGTTGTTTAGCAAACGTCACATCTGCTGATGGAGCAGAGAATAATCCATCATCCTCATATTAGTTCTTTCCAAATGCATATGAAATATCTGTCTAACACTTCTGTTTTCTTCCGTTTTATTAGAAGAGTTTCCATTTCAATCTCCTAAAAGTATTGGAAAGATTAAAAAAATAATTTAGGAATAGTCCCAAGAATTTCTGACCATTGAGTCTTTACATTTACCTGCAAATTAGTTGAAAAAATAATAATTAGAGTTATAAACACCTAGGTGAGTATGATATGTTAAGAACTTAAAAGGAATTTGTTTCTAACCAATGGATTAGTCATTTTTATTAAAAATAAACATATATTTAATACTTAAAAAACTATTTGACATTGGTTGATTGAGCTTGTCTCTCAGTAGGACATAAAAGTTGGGAAATATCTAATTTTCAACAAGGAAGGGATCTGTAGTGGGATTTTACAAGTACCTGCCATAGAAATACTATCCAATGTATGCATTCATACATGGGAAAAAATGATCTGAGAGATGTCACAAGTGTGTGAGACAAGGTCTGGCAAGTCCCAAACAAATCTAGGCAGGTGAATGGTGAGAAAGAGCTACTAAAATTCATTGTAGGCAAATGGTTTTGATTTGGTTTTAATTCTGAAGTTCTAAATAAATTATAGCCTTTGCATAGAGGGATTGACTTCATACTGCACAATGTACAAAGTTATTTTTTAGCATGAACTTGTATTCAAGGCATCATAGAAGTGAACAGCTCTTGAGTGGGTATTAATCAGTAAAGCTCAGCTAACTACACCAGGTCTTCACTGATTTCTTTCACTTCAGAATTTCTTTCAAAAAATAAAATATTGTTTACAAAAATATATAAATATTAAACCACTATATTAACATTGTTATAATCAATTGTACATAACTTAATTAGAATGAAACTTGTTCATTCTGTCATTAAAATACACACATTAGAAATAATAATAAAAAAGGATTAAATAAGATAAATGGAATGATCACAAACATGAAAAGTGTTATTAGGAATTGTAAAACATGAGGTTCTCATAAATTGTTTAAATGAGAAATTAAAGGCAATGTAAACCAAGTGTTTGCCCCAATTCATTTCATTGGAATTATTTAAAATGTTGATTTTTTTTAATAGAAAGGTCCACTTATTTACAATGATGTGAGCACTTTTCCCTGTAGGTTACAGGCAGTGCAATTTAATGCTGCAGTATGAAGTTGGCCAACACATAGTTTAAAGTGCAAATAAAATCTCTCAAAGATAATTTCATAGCAATTACAGATAGGCAGATATATTAAGTTTTGTTAGCATTAAGAACTTGTATTTTTTAGGAGAAAATGTATAAAATCTGAAAATCCTGATGTTTTGGACTTTAATTTGTGTTAAGAGATTAGGATTGGATTATAACCTGCAATATGAAGATACTTGTTCTTTATATATTTCTTTCTGTTTATGATGTTGTTAATTGTCTTATAGATTCACCTTCCAATATTTAAAAATACTTTTATTCTTGCTGATGTGTAATAGACATTGCATCTATAAAGCAAGCCATTAAAATTTCCTCTGTTATTTTATGTATTGATCTGTATTTTATTTGTTTTAAAGTGGAAGTTTTAGATATTTTAGTAGATTCAGAATAGTTTTTAAATCATGACAATGTTCACAGTGTTGCCAGAAAGCATAAAGCAGATAATAATGAAAAGGATGCTTCAATAATAATACATTCCATAATTTTATACTTTAAATCAAATACCTAACCTGAATTAATTTTTTTTCAATTTGTATGTAATTGGCTCACAATGGGACTGCAAATAGAAACTTAATTTGTTTAGTACAAGGGATATAACTTTTTTTTTTTTATACCAAGTTTAAAAGGGTAGCCCAAACCTGTACAGAGCATAGGTGTGCTTTATCTGGACAAGAAATTTTCATCTTGTCAAATCAACATTTGAGGAAATGTGACTGTGAATAGTAGAAAAAAATAAAAAGGAATGCAAAGGACCTACAGGTTGAAATCATATTCAGTCAGTGCCTAAATCCAAAGATCATTTAATAGCCACATGATAAACTACTGATAAAAGGGGTTTGCATACGAACCGGTGACATAACTTTATAGTGATGTTAGCAGGCATTACTGTAATACAATTTCTTTAACTTTTCTTTGAGTAAAAAGAACCTTTTTCTTCTGAGGCACATACTGTAGAACGTTAATTCAGCATTAATTATAGAACATGTCAAACTGTATTTCAGTCAAAGCTCCCTGTAAGTCTCTAGAGCTTTCTTAATGACAGTAATTATAGGTCATAAAAAGAGTCGTCTAAAATTAACATTTCTCTCATGTCTTGATAGGAAAATGTAAATGGCTGCATAGTACAGATGTTTTGATTAGTAAAATTTACACTTCCTTTTTTGTTTCAATGCTTGTCAAACTTCACAGTGCTAAACCTAAGGTGTTACATTTTTAATCTTTCTGAAAAGATAAAGGTGTATCTAAATTGACGATATGATTTCTTCACACTCTTAAGTTGAATTTACAGTTTTATGCAAAACTGTTTAAGTAATTTATCACAAGTAAATCTGCAATTTCTACCTTAAGAAATATTAGTTTGGGCTGAAAGTGTTGGATTAAACACACTATAACTTTTCAGTATGTAAAAAAAGTGAGTACAATAGAAGTTACAGGAAATGACAAAATAAAAGTAAGTTTTTAATACATAAAACATGCTGTTGGACAAAAAGAACATGAAGAACATTAAAGCTGGTTTCTATTGCCACTGAACTGTATTTTATTATAGATTAAAACAGGGGAAAAAAAAAAAAAGCACCCCAAAACCCAACATAAAGCATTATACTCTGGACTGTCAAAATTTACTTAACATAAAATGAGAATAGAAACATTCTGGTTTAAACAATGTTAATATCATCAAACATCCAGGGAAATATAACAAATTAAAAAGGAATCACTTCAAAGCATAAAAGGCCTACATCTTAAGTAATAATAAATCTAATACTTGACATTAATCTCCCTAGAAAATAAAATTAGATAAACTTTTGCAAGGGCATTCAGAACAGCCAATCTAGTTTATTAATAATTTCCTGTTTTCATACTGGAAGCTCATATTATCTGGTCACAGCCACAGTAGACCTCCACAGATATTTAATAAAGCTGCCATTGGTAATCCTCTCTGATTACCTATAACCTTCCAGCTGTAACACATACTGTGCTGCAGCTCCACAGGACATCACACTGTCACCTGGTATGATGTTTGACAGCTTATTCTGTTACATCAAGCCAGCACAAAATTACTTTTTCCAAATCCATCCCTAGTTAATAACCAAAAGCAATAATGGTATTCAGCATGCGTAATACACTGAGAAGGCAAAATGAGGCAACAGAGAGAAAAAGATTAGAGAGTGACTATTATGAAGAAGAGATCAAAACCTGAATCTCGTAACATACAACAATGTTTCAATTACAGCACATGCAGAGAGCTGTACCTATCACTCTACAAAACCCACACTGCAATTCCGAGAAACACAAGAGGAAATTCCTATTGTGTTTACACCAGATGCATTTTTGTTCTAGTTCAAACAGAGTGACATTTCAAAATTTTCTTTCTAAATTATGCCCAGAAATTCTCCTAGGAGCAGATGCTGACATATCTTTAGTGGAAATGTCTAGTTAACAGAAATACATTGCTTTGATCAAGTTTTCACCAAAGCATACACTTTATCCTATAGAGAGTTTAATAAATTATTTCACTTAGAGAAAATATCAGCTTTGCTATAAACTAAACATACACGAATACTAAAAGCTATTTGGGTTAAAAAAAACAACAAAAAAAAAAAGGAAAAAACCCATTCAAATTAAAATACATGCTTTTTTCATTGTGCAGTTGAAAATCCAACAGACTGAAATTCTTTTACATTAAAGCATGTGCACAGCCAGCTGACCCCCAAAGGTGTATAAGGTGCATAAGGAAGATGAATGAGGAAGAAAAATGTATAAAATATCTTTTATATTACAAAACTGCAGTGCAACTTATGTTCCCAAGAGGAATCCTACAGCAACTTCTTCATAAATATTACAATAGCCACCATTTCATTCTTCTGAAAGGGAAAATAGCAGGACCATCATTTGTAAATTAATGAGGTGATAGAAAAATCTTCCAAATCAGAGCTCTAATGAATAACATACAAATATTTCCCTCAAGTGAAAGTTTTCTGAACAGGAGAATTTCTCTTATTTTTTCTCACAAGCAGCAAAGCTGGTCCCCTCATTTCATATTCTCACATCTTGCATAACTAGGTTTGTTCAAATGAAAGGGTCCTTTTTCATACCCTCCTCCATTAAAAATGCCACCATCCCACCCATCTTCTCATATTCCAGTACTGCTGAAATATTGATGGCACTTGTTGACTAGTAACTAACATGGATCTTACTCTTCTCTCTAAAATTCTGGCTGTGCACCAATCCTGACCAGATTGCTGAGGTTATTCACCCATTGGGAGAAGAAGAATATAAAATACTGGGATTTTCCAGATCACAGTGACCTTGCAGGTGATAAAATCTGGACTTGGCTTTCATAATTTTTACATACAAATTTGTAAAGCTGATATTTCTTTGTCTACTAAATTATCACAGCAGCTGTGATTATTTTTTTTTCTCTCAGTACTTAGAGACATTGTTATAGGCTGAGCAAGCTGGAGTAACAACTGGTTTGTTTCATGTGAGCGTGTGTCTTTGGTTTATTTCTATTTTCTAGTTGATTAACAAAAGAGCCACTTCAATTTGTAACATAGAAGCTGAGGTAACATCTTTGCCTAGCAGCAGATGGACATTCAGGCCACAGTGACTGGATGTGTAGCACTGTATCATTTTCTTTTTAAAAAGGAAAGGCTGCTGGAACCCAGGGCTACCTACATACATCTTCTGTAAGCAACAATTATCTGCTTTGGGTTGTTATCTGGAGAGGCCAGAAAGGTAGAAAATGAAACATAGAATTTATTTTTAAGGCAAGAATTTGAAAGGAAATTACTTGAAACATGTGCTTAAAGAGAGAAGTAACAAAACCCAGGACTCTGGAGCTCTGAAACTTCTCCTGTCACGCTGACCACTCTGTCTCCTTATTTCATTCTAATTCCTGTCTTGTTCTTAATTAATTTTCTGTTTGCCATCTCCACTTAGTTGTTTGGGCTTATTAAGACTGTGATTTCCTTACTGAAAAGACTGTCTTCTTCTTGTGTTTATCTAGTGCATGGCATCAACAGATCTCATTTGCCAAGCTGGGATTCTACATGCTGTATTATTGCTAATACAACCATTCAAAGGTAACACCAGTTCACTGAGGTGAACTGGACAAGTATTTGTAATAGAACTTAATTAACATTACAGCCAGAAATGATAAAAGCACTGTTGGTTTTGCTGTTTTTAAAGAAAAGACACATGTTATAACCTAATAGTCCTTCTCTTTGGACCCAGTATCAAACCAGCTACTTAACTTCTGTTGAGTTTTGTGTTGGTGAAGAAGAAACAGAGTTGGAATGGGTGCTCTGCAGGTTTCTTATTAAACCTTATTATTCTTATTAAAACTTCTTATTATTATTAACCCTGCCCCTATATTAAAGATCTTTTGTACAACACAGACTATCAGAAAACTGTAAGGCCAGTAGAGGAATACAGATTTAGAATTATGAAATGCAGAGAATACAGTGTGGCTTTTTGCTGAAAAAGGGTGACGTGATAACAGTCCCGGAATATCTTGGGAGTGTGAATCTAGGGCAGGAGAAGAGTCACTCAGAGTGTAAAACAGGGTTTAAACTGCAACAATGGGATTAAAGAATGGAAAAGTTCAAGCTGCATATCAGAGAATGCTTTCTGGTGATGTATTAAAAAATAAATAATCATAAAATGCTGTAGAGTAGTCCTACCTCTGGATTCCTAAAATACAAAAAACTTGTTCCCATTTCATTTGTGAAAAAGTGAAGAAACCTTTCAGGTAAAGACAGGTATATCTCAATTTGAAGTCAAAATAAAGCAGCATGTGGAAAAGAAGACTCAGCTAGTGCAGAACCCAAAGTACTCAGGGTTGCTACAGACCACATCAGTTTGGGCAGGCAATTTGCTCTGCAGTGGAGTTCTGCAAACAGGTTATCTTTTCCAGGTCACACATGGAGGCTCACCGCTGCCTAAGGTGACCTCCTCTGCTTTGCTGCCAGATGTGCATGTATCACAGCTCTCTAAAAAGGTTCTGTCTAGACAATACAAATAGTCTTACATATTTAATAAGAATGAATTTTTCCTCATTTTGGTAGAGCTTGATTAAAATGTCTCATAAAGGAGAGATGTCAAAGTAGTAACTTCTAAAGGGAGGGAAAGCAAGCCAACAAATGAGAGATGAGTGGGACAGGCATAAAACATTTTAACCTGCTACAGATATCACAAGAGTAGCACATCCAGCTCCAGCTCTGAAAAGACTCAATAGGAACAATTTTACAGAGTCCTCTCAGTAGCACAATTGAGATGATAAAGGAATGGGTATCTATAATATCCATATCTGGAAGAAGAGTTTACAACATTATGAGTAGGTAGGAGAGAAAATGAAAGCACTTCTGATCATTGTTGTGAAATAATCAAGCACTAACAGCTAAATTTCCAAACCTGCATTAACTTGGAATTCAAAGTAAGGAACATCTAATAAATCTCAGAGGAGTTATTTTATTTTCAGCCTCAATGACTTCCTCCAAACTGCTATGCTTTATTTTTCTTTAGAATGAGCATAAACCAGATAGCTTCTGTCCGTATCCCAGTCTGCTTCTCATGTTAGCTGAAGCCATTAATAACATTGTCTAAATTAGTCTCATATACACACAGGTTTTGTGCAGGTGTCAGTGAGGCATGTAAAAAGTAATTTCTTATTAAAACAGTCACACAAATTCTGCCATATGCTTGTATAGCATATCCACTGTCCTTTGTAGAAATTATTGCAACATAGCTCTATTAATAAGCTCACTCCATTACATCTTTTTTTTGTATTATTCCACTGATTGCTTTTATTTTCAGATAGTAAAGTAACAATAAAATGTCATAATATGTTATAAGTTATTTGTTCTAGTATTCTCTTCCAGAATTTTGTTCAGTCTTGGACTATACATCTTAAAACCTAGTACAAATCCAAGGGCATGAAAAAATTCAGAATTCAATGCATAATCCTGACAACATAAAACAACTTCCCACCTAGTTCTGATAAAGAACAGTGTTATGTTGTACAGCTCAGATGGAACCCAGATTAAAACAAAGCAAATTGATGACTTTTTTTGAGCTTTACCTGTATAGTCAAAATGGAAGAAAGATGCACTGTGAAAGCTTCTGTGAACAGATAAAGCCTCATCTGTACAAGTATAATAATTATCTTTCCAGTAAAGGTGAGAATACACAATGAAAGTGTGTATTCTCCTTAGACTTCTGAAGGACTTTCCTCATATGTAAGAGTTCAAGTAACAGAGAATAATGAACATAACTTCCCCTGAGAAACCAAATGAGAAAACAAGAATTTTGTACAAGTGTGCTTTGGTATATCTTTGAGAGAAAAAAATTGGTGAAAGTTATAAGTTGGAAATAAAATGGGAAAATACTAACCAAGCAGTAAAACCAGAAAAACTACTAAGAGCACACAATTGATACAAGAACCTGAAGACTGTACACTAAAATCTTGAGTCCCAGGACTAAGAAAAATAAGGTCTAGCTTCTGGGGAAAACCAAACCAAACCAAACCAAACCAAAAACAACCAGCCAAACAAACAAAAAAACCCAAAACAACCAAAAACCCTAGCAAAGAACAAAAACTTACTGGTGGCATAATGTATTATTAGACAGAGATGACAAAATCTGTTCAACAGGTATTTCTGTTGAAATCCTGCAGAGAAAAAGAGGCAGTCCTTATACCAGAACAATAAAATAATTCATGCAAAATGCTGAAAGGGTTTTGATTAGATAGGAAACTTTTTTCTTTTTTTTTTTTTTTTTTTTTTCTTTTTTTTTACTTTTAATGCAAGACTGCATATAATTTCTACCTAGCCTTATGGAAAAGCAGGCCAAGGAAATTAACTTTAGCAGCTTGAGTCATCCACTCTTCCACATAAGTGTAAATGTAGTCTGACAATTGTAGTGGAGAAAGAGAGAAGAAAGAAGGAAGAAAGAGAGAAGAAAGAGAGAAGAGAGAAAGAAAAAAAAAAAAGAGAAAAAAAAGAGAAAAGGAGAAAAAGAGAAGAGGAGAAAAAGAGAAAAGAGGAAAAACAAGCAAACCCCAGTCAGGACCCAGACAATAAAGAAGCAAATAATAAACTATCAGTAATACCAGTCAATATTTATAGAACAAACAATTTCATTGTCAGAACAGTTCCCACATTTGGTTGTAAAATTTGACAAGTGCTTTTCTCTGGCTTCGTTCTCTTTGAGAGCAATCTTATACAGATTGATAATAATTGTTCCTCTTCCATGATTTTTTTTGTGGTAGAGAGTAAATCTTGATGACACAATAACATCCTCGTTACGTAATATTTATGTAAAACATTTCCAAAGACTCCCTAGCAGATTGAAGAATCCCATACTAATAGTGAGAACTGAACAAGCAAGGAACTTCATAAATAAGAAACAATGGATATGTTCCTACCAGCATTTCATAGAATCACCTAGGTTGGAAAAGACCCATGGGATCATCCTGTCCAACCTTTCACCCTACTCTACAAGTTCACCCCTAGATCTCTCATCTGAGATAGATACCAGACTTTTATTCCTAGACTTCATCAACAGAGCAAATATACCTATATACATATGTATCTAGACAAATATACATATGATATGTTATGTTTGACAGTTCTCCTAGGAGAATCAGTCATTGGATGAGGCAGGAGACAGTCATGGTAACAGTGTCATTTCCCAGGAAGTATCCTGCTTCCCTGCTGTGGTTCCAGGACCTTTCATTTCCCAAGACAACCATGACAACTTCTTTCTCTCTCAGCCCAGTGTGTTGGCAATAGGGCGATAGAGAGCAGAAGCAATTTTGTAAAAGAAATGTTAGCTTAAGTTGCCTTTATCTGGCTGATCCTCCTCTGCACTACACTCTCAGCCCATTGTCAGTCCAGGTCCTCTGGTGGACCTGTGATGAACTGGGTGGGAAGACTCAGTAGATTAAAAATGTCACCTTCTTCCTCTGGTTGTGGCCCTCTCAGTAAGTGGTGTAGCATTCCCATTTCAACTCCACAGCTACACCAGGTCAAGAGAGGTAGCAACGAAGCTGAGGTCTGTGGGGGTAAGGCAAGGAGAGGAGTAAACAAAGAAGGAAACACAAACATAACTGCCATCATTTGGAAAGCCACAGTCTACAGACACATACATCAGATCTACCTCATCAAAAGAGCTTACTTGAGCCTTCTCATGTGCCTGAAGTGTAACAGAAATTTAAGAGTGGAAATTATTTAGCTAGCCATTAGGATTGGCACTGTCAAGTTAAACACTGAAGGAACTTCTTCAGGCAACCAAACACAAGTGACATGTATAGGATGGAGTAATTCTCACGGACTTTCCAGACTGGTGGAGTTAATTATTTATCAGTGAGGGTAAAAAAGCATCAGATCAAACAAGCAGTGGATCCTCTCTGTCTTTAAGTGAAAAACAAAGGCATTTCAGGATCTCAAGATTTTTGTTCCTTCCCAGAAGCAGGATATTAATCTATCCAGTCATAACTATGTGGCCATCACATAATTGTGCAGATAATAAATATGACCACTTCTCTAGATATTCAAAGGCCAGTTTGAGTAACATTATCTATATCCATAATAAAAAGTGTAAACCAAGATACAAGAGAACTGCTATCAGTATTGTTAGTTTGGGGAACAGTTAATCAAAATCTGTATTGCCTTTTTTTTTCAGTAGAAACTCTTTATATAGAGTTCTGGGGCAGGTATTTTGTATCAAGAATAAATCCTGCTAAATTTTATTACCTATTGATCTGAATGTATAATACACCTTATTTATTTTAATGAGTAGACTTTAACTTTCTCCTCACAAACCCTGCTATTTAGCTGTTGATACATCCCTGATATTTAGCTGATCAAAGCTATAGAATACTGTCAGAACAGTACAATATCAACACAATCCTTAGAAAACCAGTTTTCCATACAGTGGTTTCAAAAAGACTGTATCTTTTAATGATTTTCTATTCCTTTTCGTTGTACTTCAAAATGAAGTTTGGGTTTCATAATTTTCTTATTCCAAAATTAGTTGTGAAGAGAATTAATTTAAGGGAGACTTTCCTCCTATTAGCAGTGTCTTGAATAGGTGCAATTCCTCTCTCCCAGAACTATTACCATTCAAACTCCTCCATGGAGCAGCAGGCTGCAATTTCTGCATCTGTGCTGTAATTCTACTGTAATTCTTGAACAGAAGCCTAGTCAATCAACCTTGTCCTCCTCATGCCAGCCAACTGTCCCTTTAATACAGCAATAGAATTCAATATGAATACAATGAATAGAATTGTGGTGCTAGAGGGAGAGTCAGCTACTACAGAGACAGGATTGATTGACATTAAAACATCTGTGGAAGAGCTATGGAAGAATTACAGCAGAGTCACTGAAATTGCACCCTTCACACCTCATGAGAAGGAAAGGAAGCAACAGGAGATGCCACTAATAAATGTACCTGCTTACTAAAGCTGCATCAAAAAAGATTTTTTTTTTTTTTTTTTTTTTTTTTTTTGTATCCTTACCTTCAATTTGTGAGCAGCTTTTATTAACTAGGTGAAAATTGGTTGTGACTTCAATTCTATGGTGGTCACAATTCTAGGACAGTTTTAATTCAAAGTCAGATGGCTTTTTTTTTTAAATCAAGGTGTAACTTTCCCAGTTCATTCTTCACCTTCCTCACTATTGATGAAGTTGGAAGAATAGGGGACTTAGACATATTGAATTTTTAGTTTGGTTTTTTTTTTTTTCTGTGAGAACAGGATTTTTAATAAGCAGTTTCTGGGTTTCAGTTGTAAATATCTATATCATTCTTTGGATATGGTACTAAATATACAAATGGTCTGATTATATTTTGCTTTAACTAGAAGAGAATATGAATAATTGGAATTTAACTATATACTAGGTCTTCTCTATAGCTAGACTTGCTCTAGTTTTTGCAAACTTCAAAACGAAGTTAAATTTAATGAACACATACTTCTATCTTTCATTATGGTTATATATTTAGGGACACTGACAGAGTTTTATTAAGATGACATAAATATGTGAGTCTTGTTAGCTTTATGAAGGTCTCAAAATGGTGCCTAAATATGAAATTCTTCTCAGTGGGAGGATAAGTAAGATGCCACAGGCAACAGATGGTGACACAAGTACCTGTGGGGTTTTAAATTTCCCTTTTCTTTTACACTTTCCAACTTGTTACCTTTCGCATGCTTTTTTTCATGCCACTTGCCATGTTGTATTGCTACTGAAAAAAAGTTAGCACATATAAACCACTTATCTTTGAGTACTGCTTTCCTTGTGTCTACTTTTTCAAGGTATTTACAGAGTGGGATACTGTGGCATGAGTTTCTCCAGCTTCACTTTTGCAGCTGTAAGTTCTAAAAACACTTTTTATTGAAATCAGCAGATTCTGAAAAAGAAATTGAAGCCTTTATTCCACTATGAATTACGATGCTGATATTTTATCCAAGTTCAAAGAGCTGGAGAGAATGTTTATATTTATTTTTACTTTTTCTCGTGTAACACTAAATCTTAACTAAGAAGTTCATTTGAAGTAATAGAATGTTTTGAATGATATTACAGCAAATCCACTTGACAGCTTTGCAGTATTCCAAAACAAAATAGGTACAGAAACTGCTTTTCTGAAAGGAATACCCAGAAAGGAAGAAGAATAACAAAATCCTTGATGAGATCATACTTTATTGATCTAATCAGCTTAAAACTGTATGGATTTTTTTATGCAGCTACATTTCTATTTTATTTAACTGAAACAAATGTCTAAAAAATGTATGAATTATTAATGATGAATTTTAACATTGTTTGGGTTTTTTTCCTTCTAGTGATCTCAGTGAAACAACTCATCCACTTCAGGCACACAAATTATATAAATCAAGAGATAAACTAATTTCCATGAATAATGTGGCTCAAATATTTCCTTACAGTGCTTAAAATCAGTCCTATGCTCTCCCAAGTACTAAGTGCAAAAGGAAGTGGACCAGAAGGAGAAGAGTTAAGGTAATCTTGTGGCTTGTAGAGAAACAGTTTGTTAGAGGTGAGAAGACTTCTCTCTCCCTGCTCTTCTATCCCCAGAGAAGAGAAATAAGGGAGATCACAATTTGCTTCTATTTTCAGTAGAAGGCTGAGGGTGATGAATAAAGTTGGTAGAAGATCAGAAGATAGTGAAGACCAAAGATAGTAAATGGCATAGATTTCCTTTTTTTTTTTTTTTTTTCTCCTTTCCTCAAAATGAAAACATTTGGTGTTGCAGGAGGTAGGTTTATACCCTTTATCTGCCTTTTCAGTTGCCAGGAAAGTGAGAGCTACATTCTGTCCTTGACACACGGCAAAGAAGGCATTGTCTAGTGTTCCCAACTGTCATATGCTCCTGCTAGAGAAAAGGAAACCAAGGGGAGATGGAAAATACCTGCTTAGGGAAACTCCTTGGTGTAGGAATAGGCCTCCATCCAGCATATGTTGCCATCTTTACTGTCTCTGTAAAGCACACCAAGTTCTTCAGACTGAACATTTACATGCTCTGCAAGAATCTTGTTGTAATGCGGGTTCTGTAATCCTCCTTCTATGGTCTCCTTTCCTTGGATCCCCTTCACCAGACAGTGACTCTGCAAGCAAGATAAATACAACTTAAAATATCGTCTGATTGTCCATTGGCTAATGGTTAAAGAACACGTGTCTGGAACTAACACTTTTAGATCAAGCATAAATTTGCTCACAAAGCCCAATGAGACAACTAAAGAATCTCCATGACCAGGCAGTCAGCTGCCAGGTGGGGAAAGGTCAACCTCCATCATTGCTAGGAATACATTCATCACTGCTATCCTTTTCTTTGAGGGGCTTTTGAATGTTTTATATTCTTTCAGGTAAGTATTTTCCTTGTTGAGTCCTTGAGCTGTTAATGACTGCTTTCTCAACAAGTACATAATTGCCTTTTTTTTTTAACTTCATAAGCACCCAACCCAGCTGAAAATACTGAAGAGGTACAAGGTTCTCAGATTTACATTAATGAAACATTGGTGTTTGTATCTCTTACCAGTGTTTTGCCCTCCTGCTGCTACTTTTAGTCTTCTAATCCTATATTCAATTTCAAAATAGTTTGATTTGTTTTAAAACTAAGAGTGAAGAATGTAATTTCTTCTTTTCCTCCACAAGTATAGCTCTCTAAAGAGATACTGGCCTGAAGCCCAGAAGTAACACTGCAGCCCTAGACTAATAAATCATTATTAATCAGGTTATTTGTATCTCTGTAGTAGTGTTTAATTTCATATAATGTCTTTGGGTCCAGAGAACTCACAGTCAGTAGTTTCTTTCAGCACTCACGTTTTCCCAGTTCCACCTGCTGAATTCCGAAGATAAATACATAAAGGAGACCACTCCACATATGCAAAATTTCGTGTTCCAGTAGATTATTATTTGATTCAGCCTTTCCAGGCTGAATTCAGAGTGAGAGAACTTTGTTTTGCAAAAAATAATTTTGAAAGAATATCCAAAACTAGACCACAAAATGCTCCTACTTCATAGATGCTATTCAAAAACCAGTTGCTTGTAATTGCAATTCCTCTGTGCTTGCCTTGACATCACCAATCTTGAGTTTCACTGATTCTGAAAACAATTTTGGATTTTGCATCTTCTCAGATCCTTTTCCCTCCTTCTGTTTGTGTACTCACATATTATTACAATATTTATTGATTTTTTTTTTTCTTGAAAAGGTGTAGAATGTGTTCCCTTCTACAGTAAAATAAATGAAGTAGACAACAAAAGGGTCTATGAAATTATTGAAGAGGTTATATCCTAAAATAAATCAGAATATTTTAAGAATAAAGTAATGAATTCATTTCATTATTTCTTTCAATGAGAATGGCAATCTGAACATTGGGAAGTTCAGAATGTAATGCATCATGGACTTCCACATAGAGAGCAGAAAAGCAATTCTAATAAATAGGCAGATCATATAAAAATGATTTGTATCAATATCTATCAGTCTGAACTCTGACAGTACTGCACCCACTGTTTCCCCCAAAGTAGGCAATAATGAAAAAGTGTCTCTTACATTTATGCATTAATTTCAGGACTGATTGCACCTAACCACATTGAATCTGTCCACATCCTTTTCAAGCATTGCAACTAATGGTCACAATTCCTGTCATGTAGATCAGTGCTTCAACATCTGGTTGGAAATTGTCAACTCTGCATACTACAAATCTATGTTCTGTCAATATTACAAATGGATAAGTAGGCAGGTGCCATTTCAGGACTCCTCTCATACTGCTTTAAACTGTACTGAGCCATTTTGTCAAATGAAGCTTAAAAATGTGTTTGCCTTAGCTCAAAATATTTTTACCTGCATTTTCTTTTTAATACATGGTATTACATTCATCTATTACTGGTTTTGGACCCAGACTCAATTAAATCCAAAGTTCTAATCATCATCTACCATGAATCTAGTTATGTAGACAGTTTCTTATGAAAAATTCTAATTCAGTCTTACTTTGTACTTTTCAGGACAGTACAATTTTAAGGCAGACTGTCCCAAACTAAAGCACTGGCAAAATCCTGTGCTAGCATTTCAGTTAAACGACTCATACACAGGGAACACCTTATGGATGAGATTCAGATCAGATTTAATAATTTTCCTATTTACTTCTCTCACCTCCTTCATTAATGACTTAATTAAAAAAAAAAAAAAAGAGGTTTAAGGAAAAAAAAACGAAAAGCATACATCAGGAATAAATGTGAGAGAAAAAAAATGACATTTACAGCTTAAACTGCAGTTATTATTATGCTGTAAAATGCTACAATGAAATAAAAGATGATCACTAAATTGTATAGTGTTAATTATGTCAAATAGGGGACGTTGCAGACAATCTAGAAAAGGTCAGTGATGTTTTACTTACTAGAGCAAAAATATGCTTGACAAGACAATGCTAGCTTTTCTGAACATATTAAAAAAAGTTAGAGAATGAATGCTGTCTTAATAAGCAAGAATACTTACGAACTAGTAATGACAAATAATCATGCTGACATCAAAACATGCATCAGATAACAGCTCCTGTTAAAAAGTGTGAAGAGTTTTGTTTGTAATTAATATTTTGACAGATATTTCATACAGGTTTCACCTCACTTCCAAATTTCCATTTTATTAACCCAAAAGAACAAATGTGATTGAAACACTTATGGTAGGATCCTAAATGAATGTATATCTGCATAAATATTTTAAGCTATACATGCGCTTCCAGAGTTTTATTGGTGGTTAGAGAATATGTGGTCTGTCCTTTTACATCTCTTCTGATTTGTTTAATTTGTTCGTCTCCTGCCTCTGGTTTTAAGATATCCACCATAGGAAATTTCCATTGGATTTCTGTTTCCAAAAGACATGGGATATACTTTACCTACTTAAAATATGTTGACCTAAGCCTCACGACCACAGTGTGAATAAGCACCCTTTTCAGGTCATGGATTTTTCATGCAGAGAGCGAGGTCTGTAAATATTTTTACTGTTTTTTTCCAGATGGAAAAAAATAATAATAATTTTCTATGCATTTTAATTTGGAATATGATTTGCATCCCACTATACCAATGGCAATTTACTGCAAAAACTGTGTTTAATAAAAAGAACTCAACACCAATACATTTATACATATATATGTATTTTCATCTGTATTTCCATATATGCATTTATATTTCCATATATGCATCTATATTACATAGATGAGATCCTAAAGGCTGAACAGTGCCACATATGAGACTCAATTACAGTGTTTCTTCTGGCTTCCTCATAGATGAATCCATTAATATCTACAGAATTAAGTGTTTTTATGTCTGGCAGCTAAAGACTTGTGTGACTGCATTAGAAAAGGATCAAGTGTTACCATATTTCAATGTA
This sequence comes from Chloroceryle aenea, assembly GCA_013399075.1. Classification (NCBI taxonomy): domain Eukaryota; kingdom Metazoa; phylum Chordata; class Aves; order Coraciiformes; family Cerylidae; genus Chloroceryle; species Chloroceryle aenea. The sequence continues at coordinate 335,305 of VWZY01002472.1, forward strand.
AAATTCTTTCTAATGATCTTTTTACATAAGTAAAGGTAAGAAAGTCTTCGGAAAGATAAAATCTTCAGTGTACCTTCCCACACTACTTAGCTTGGGAACTGACTAACTCAGAAGCTTAACTCAGAAGCTCCTCCCAGTAGCAATTTGCCTTTATTTGGGAAGAATCAATATTCTTAAAACAATTTGTGTTGTGATACATTGATAATTCTAGATTTATCATGAGTGACTATTTCAATTGCTCCATTTGATTTTCATTGCACATGCATCTTTACATTAAATCTTTATATACTCTCAAATCATAGAATGGTTCGAGTTGGAAGGGACCTCAAAGATCACGCGGTTCCAAACTTCCTGTCACTGCCAGGGACACTTCCCACTAGATCGAGCTGCTCAAAGCCCCATCAAATGTGGTCTTGAGCACATTCAGTTATGGAACATCCACAGCTTCCCTAGGCAACCGGTTCCAGGGTCACACCACCCTCATAGTGAAAAAACTTTTTCCTCATTTCTAATCTAAATCTCCCCTCTTCCAGTCTGAAGATCACTCGTCCTATCACTACTAGCCCTTGTAAAAAGGTCCCTCTCCAGTTTTCCCATAAGGACACTTCAGATACTGGAAGGGCACAGTAAGGTCTCCCCAGAGCCTTCTCTTCTCCAGGCTGAACAACCTTTCTTGATCCGCTGTCCGTGTTTCATTTGGTTCATCCCAGGATACAGTTGGCTCTTTGGGCTCCAAGCACACATTGTTAGCTCATGTTAAGCTTTTCATCCACCAGCAGCCCCCAGTCTTTCTCCTCAGGGCTGCTCTCAATCCATACTCTGCCCAGCCTGTATTTGTGCTTGGGACTGCCCTGACCCAGGTGCAAGACCTTGCACTTGGCCCTGTTGAACTTTATGAGGTTCACACAGGCTCACCTCTCAAGCCTACCAAGGTCCCTTTGGGTGGCATCCTTACCTCCAGTATGTCAACCATACCACACAGCCTGGGGTCATCAGCAGCATTGCTGAGGGTGTGCCTTGATCCCACTGCCTGTGTCACCAACAAAGGTGTTAAACAAGCCCAGTCCCAGTACAGACCCCTGAGGAACACTACCTGTCCCTGGTCTCCCCTTGGAAATTGAGACATTGACCACAACACTTTGAGTTTGCTCCCCCAGCCAGTTCCTTATCCATTGAGTGGTCAATCCATCAAATCCATGTCTTTCCAGTTTAGAAAGCAGGATGTTGTGTGGGACAGTGTCTTTGCACGAGTTCAGGTAGATGATGTCACTTGCTATTCCCTATCCACTGATGCAGTAACTCCATCATAAAAGGCCACCAGTTTAGTCATTCTACCATCAATGCTTTTGATTTTCCCACTCTCCCATCTACCCACATTCATCATTCATCCTCCTTTTTCCACTAAAAATTAAAAAAAAAACCAACACCAACAAACAAATCCAGACCCAAAAAGAACCAATACAAAAGAACCAGTATTTTTAAATAACAATAAAAGACTCAGACGCAGGGAAAATGAGATACAAATTCCTTTTTTTTTTTTTTGCTTCTGACTTAAATTATTCTCTTTTAAATCCTTGTCTTTATGTATTGGATACTGTTCAAAGCAATGCCTATGAAATATTTAGTACACTCATCAGCAACAAAAATAGATAAATAAAATAATTCTGCATCACTAAATGAACTACTGGGAAAAGGTAACTCACCAGTCTAGATTATTCTTGTCTAAACTCAGACATCTACATTTAGAAGATTATGTGTGACTGCTTACCTATACTCCATTGCATGGAAAGGAGGCCTGGTCATATTATTGTCTGGAGCAATTTTCAAGCCATCTCAAAACCAGACTTTAATACTTGATCAATTTAGGATTTACTCAGCCCTTGATTCCATTCACTGAATTGATTGTGCCTCCAATAGTCATAAGGGGAACTTAGACACCTCCCTCATCTATTCCCACTCAGACTGTAGACAGCTCAAGTTAGACAAGATGAAACTCACCCGCAAGACTTTAAAAAGAAGGAATGTGCCTTTATATTGACTAAATATTTTCAACAATATTTCTTCTGTTTGTGTTAAAAGTGAATGTTATAGCTAATGTTATTAAAATCATATTTCCATATCCAGTGGGAAAATCATCTAAGAACATTCACTTAAATTACTTCAAATACTAAGTTTCAATTTCACAAACTTTACTAAGGCTATTTCTTGAGTACTGTGGTATTTTATGAGTTTTTCCACTGCACCACAGTCCAACTGGAGAATTCAGAAGTGAGACTGCTCTTCTAAAAGCTCCTCCTGTACATAGCAGTGTTTTTCCTGTGTCTGGCCAATCCCTTCTTCCAGTTTTGCTATTTGATTTTCATGCTTTTTAAGCTTAAAACCAGTTTAGATTACATGGTATAATTTAGATGGAAAAGCTTTAATTCCTGCCAAATCTTTTTTTCTTTTTCGAGAAGTATTGAATTTAAACAAACATTTTATTATATTGTTCCACTGATCTCAATCCATTTCATCCCAGCTTGTTAATTATAGGGATGAAAATTATGAGCAAACTACGTTATTTTTTGCACAGCTGTGTCAAGTTTAAAGCAAAAATAAACCAGCAAACAAACAAAAAAGCCATTCCTCCCTATAAATACATATGGAAGGGAGGAGGAGGCAGAGGCAGACAGGTTTCTTGCAGTTTACATGGCCTTATCAATACAAAGTGAAAAAAAGTAAAAAAAAAGTTGTATTTTTTTCATATACTCTTAGCTCATACACAGAGAGACTTGCTGAAGAGTATCCGGCTCTTACGTGTTCAAATGCTCATTTGCTCCCTGTTAGAACTTGATCTTCAGATTTCTGTATTCAAATGGTATGCATTTATTTTAATCTTTGCTCATATCTAAGACAAGACACTTCACTATCCCGTACTCCAAAATCCCCAACAGTAATCCATTTTATATACCAAAAATACACATATAAATACATACATATGAAAAATTTAGAAAACATAAGATAAAAAAAATGCACATTATTAGCAAAGTCTGAAATCTCTTGTATGCAAAATGCTAGATAAAGATTTAGATATTATTACTACAAATATTACTCATGTGTTCTTCAAAAGTTGTAGACTTTTTTCACACAGGAATATCATTATATACTCAATAACACAACTACTTGTCTCAGTCCAAAGGGAAAATAATTGTGAAGTTCTACAACTGTGTCACATAATGTCCTAAAGCATTAGAACTTTCTTTTCAAAACCAAAAGATAAGTGCAAGTGATATTTTCAAGAATATAACTGCAAATCTCGCACAGTTTAATCTTTCCTGAATCAAAATTGTACTTCATGTAGGTGTTTTTCTTTTGAAGTTTTTATACTAATGTTAAGTGCCTTTAAATGTTACTAAAGCTTGTACATATTGGGCAGATAGACATAAGACTGAGGGCTTTAAAGATTAAATTGTTAGTTTCTGTAAGAATTTCTGGAAGTAAACCTGAGTAGAATATCAATTATAAACTTCTAAAAATTCACATTTTTAGAGATTTCAACACACTAAGTGGTACAAATTCAGAATGAGATGATGCCAATCCCTTTTGCAGCAGTCGTAAGAAAAATATAAATCCACTTCTTTATTGTATATTTATGTTTTATACATCTTCTGTATTTAGGAGTCCTGATGTTCACCATCAGATGTTCTGGATTATATGTAACTTGGTTTTCCCATAACAAAATCATGGCTAAATAAAATATTAAAAAAAAAAAAGTTTCCATGTAGATGTGCTCCTTTCATAGTATCTTTAGTTCATAGAACTAGAAAATGAATTTTTTTCTTTATCCCAAAAATTCTCTTGACTTTTCATAGGACAAGAACAAGATGTGAAGTCATCCACTTTGGCATTGACAAAAGCTACTTCTACCTCGCCACCTGAAAGGATCTGTAGCCCATATCATAGAACCATTTAGGCTGGAAAAGACCAAGACTGTTGAGTCCAACCATCTACTCTATCAAGTCCATCGCGGCTTTATTTTCTAAAGTTTTCTTTTCATCAATTATACAACTTCCTACTCCAATAACACAGGAAGAAAGAGTCCTGCAGGCAACTTCCTTCAATGTACATCCTTGCTCAAATCCTTGCTCACTGCTTTGACCACGTGCTAAGCAAGGACCAAGGTAAATGATAGAATTTATTAAGACATTTGACATTTTCATAAACTGTAACCAGAGCTACTGATATGAAGTTGCAAAGGTCTTCTCTTTTCTAATTTTTTCAATTATTTTTTTTGTGGAGGGTGAAGAGAAGATTCTATTTCATATTTACACAACCATTGGCTCTGAAAAAAATTCTCCAAGTTAAAAAACTAAGCTAAACAAACTCAGGCCAGTTGTCAGGTTGCATTAATCACAGGCACAAACCCACAGGTTTCAAAACTTTCAGTACACTTAAGGCAGTCCTAACTTAACTTTTCTTACTATGCTGCATCTTTTAAAGATATGCTTAATTTCCTTGTCATCTGGCTCTCTCCCATGTTGGAATTGCTCCCTGCTGTTAATTAGAGGTAACTACAATTTGATTAATCTCAAACATGTGTTATATATGCACAGTATGGAAAACTGTTTACATTTTTCTACTTAAAACACGCTTGAATGTAACGGAAAAATGCCAAACATTTTTTAATGACTCAGGGTCTAATCTTATCACAATGTATGATATGGATATGATCAAAATAAGACACTTTAATCCATCTGAAGTGTTAAAAGTTCACAGAAATATGCACTAATCATGGACAGTATTTCTCAATATAATACAAAGAAGATTTGAAATACATGATTGCATACCATCTGAGCATCACTGCTAGGTGTTAATCTTAAATTCTCCCCTTCTCTCTCCATTTCCACAAAGTTTTGTCTCAGTCTGACAATTTGCTTTTCCTGGTTCCACACTGTTGGCGTGCTTCTCATGTAGACTTTTCTGAAGACACTACTCACATTTTTCAGAGCTAGCAGTCAAAAATGGCTATAACATTGCCATATGATTTTATATAGATCTTGGTTTTGTAAGGTCTTTAATAACTAGGATGCAAATGTAAGATCATTACTTAGGACAGGATTATTCATATGTGTAAATTAAATTTTGAAGTTCGTAATTATCCAGTTACATATGAAAAGTTCTCTCTATAAGGAAAGTTAAGCACATGATTAAATGTTTTCTGGGTTTATAAACATTTTAAAAATCACTCCTAAATAGAAAAGTTTTGAATACTTGATGTCACTTTAATGTAAGAGCCTATGCATTTTTGTGCAAATTTTGTGCAAATACCGTGAATATTAACAAAAATTCTTTAAGAGATTTCCTCAGGCTACACAAAAGAGATTATTTTAAATAAATGTAATCTAACAATTTAAATTTTAAAAAATGACAATTATCTCATTTGCTGGCTCTATTTTATTTTTTTTTATGTAGAACTTTGTTGTTTTTATAATTATTACTATACAGGCTCCAGTGGTAAGTAAATATAATTCTAATTAATTTTTCCTACAGCTATATACAAATCAATAACTGCAAGCATCCCAAAGGAAAAGCATTCTGTATGGCTCTCCAAGTTCCTAATGAATGCAAATTAGCTGACCTTTCTCTGACAACTATGAATATTGTTTCACAATTTTGCTATCAAAATTGAAGCAATCAGCAATTCACACAAAGCAAATATGGAACCAATATTAGTTGTAAATAACTATTCATTATAAGGGGCATTGTACAGTCCCATAGTGAACAAACTTTATGATTTGGGGAATCAATTCCTGTAATGTATATTGTCAAATAGGCCTTCAAAGAAAACATGAATACTCTCTTTACTTAGATTAAATAAATAATAAACCCCTCCTTCTTTTGTAAACCCTTGAAATACTCTAGTTTTAATTCTCCTTTTTTTTTTTTTTTGGTTTGAAATACAAATTCCTTTAAACCTTGAATTATTACCTTCTAACATTAACATCTTTTTAATAAGAAATGCAGTGAACCCAAAAAGATTACAGTAAAAATAAAATTAAACAGGGTTCTGCATTTAAAAGGGGCACTATGTCCATTAAAATGCAATATTTTTGATTACAGTGATATAATAAAACTGTGAATGAATACAACAGATATGAAACAATGATCTACTATAATACAACTACATCTATTATCTTTTTCTCATAAATACTTTTCAAACAGAGCTGGAAAAATTATAACTGAAAGTTACAGCACAGTTTCAACATCTATACTCAAATGAAAAGCCTATAAAAGTTTAGGAGGAATTGAAATTTGGAGCATTTGCAAAAGGTCATTTCAGTTACTATAAAACATTACAAGTGTCTATGAAAATGTTATTTAGAATTATTTTTAAGAACTAGTATTTACATTAAACATGTTAATTACAGAGGCATTTTGACCTCAGAAAAAGCAAGAGGATGCAAAAAAAATTGGAAAGAATAAAATGTCCTGGTTTATCATTTCTATTCATCAAAAACTTGAAATACATATGGCTGAAAAGTACCAGCCTCAAGTGAATAATATATTAATTAATATGTTTAAAAGTCTCCTTGTTTTGAAGACAGAAGTTATTGAATTCTTAGAAGCAATTTCACTAAAATTATTATCTGTCTTTGTCCCATTTTCACATTTTTCAATAACTAAATTTCTAATTTAATAAGCTTTCAATGCTCAGAAATTGTAATAGAAAATCAACTAATGTCATGTTTGTATAATATGTGTGATATTTTAAAAGAACAGTCCTTTCTTGATGACATTTCTTCAAGATCTCTACTCTCATCCTTGTAATTCTTTCATGTTCAGGCTGAACCCCTGCTACATCTCACTCAATATTGATCTTCAAGGCATTTCTCCCAATCCTTTTCCCAGTGTGGTCACTGAACAGTATAAAAGTTCAATAGAAAGATCAGCTGCTCATCCACTTTTTGCTAAAGCAATTTGTATTATGGATTTATTTTAGCAGTCTACAGTGGCAGTTGCTGTTTTTACTATTTAAATGCTTTGATTATCTGACCTTGCTTACTTTATCTTTTTAAGTGCTGTGCATGGGCTTTAAAGTTGATCAATAAATGGGGATTCCTCCACCACATTATGCTGAAATCAATCCTGATTCAGACTATGTATTTCACTCTTATGAGTCCATCTGTCTTTCTTCATTTTATATTCTCTTTTCTTAAATAATTTTGCCTGCCACTGCAAATGCTTACTGTCAGGTAGATTTCTGTTGCAACGAGTTCAGCTTTTCCCAGTAGTTACTATGGTATCTGGGAAGACATGAATGTATAGGGTCATATTCTATAATTGGACAGTCATCTCCTATGTTATTGTTATTTTTCCTTTATTTATTGAAGTATTTGTGTCATAGGTACTGTGAAAGTCAATAAACACAAGTGTTCACTTACTTCCAACTGTAATATTTCAATTAATATTTATAAAACAAAGGATTCATAAAGTTCTTAACTATAGCTTTATAGTTTTGTGCTTATAGTTTTATATCCTCTGCATTTGAATCAAAGTAAACAATACAATTTTTTTCAGATTTTCAATTTCTATGAAAGGAACAAATAAAGAAATGGAGACATCCAGCCTTCATCTATGTTATGGTAAACCTTAGAATTCTGAAATCCGAGGACTATAACTAAGTTGGTGCAGTGTAAAAAATTACACTCTCTGAGAAACATTTTGTTATATGTGGTATCTAATTTACTTAATATACATAAACATTTAAAATACTTCAAGTTTAACTTTGTACACATTTTAAAGTTTACCTTGCTTAATTCATAATGAAAAGGTTATCACATCTTTAAGAAGCCTTAGCATGGACATATCAAACCAGAAAATGAAAAAGAAACAAAATATAAAATCTAACAATGCAGTTAACATGCTGTTCCTGGAGTCCTGAGCATTTAGGTGATTATCTACCTAGAACACACAAAATTTACTGAATTACCACGTTGATCTCATTTATATTTCTCCACAAACGTTCAGAAAAGGGAACATCATTTCCCCTAAATCACATACACACAAAAACATTCCTTCGGATTTCCATTACATTCATCTGAATTAAAATACAGAGTTGGTCACTTCACTGATTTCCTGTAAAGCTTGCATCATAATTCTCATCCTAACCTCTGTAATAAAACATCACAACTACAAAATAAAATCATGAGTGATACCTATTATTTAAACAGATTTCTTCTTCAATCTTGCAAACTTGGGTATAGCTTTTCACATGTTTATAAGGCCATTGATTTTGTGAAACTGATGATGTTCATATATATGTTTGAAAGACTGAGGCCTAGAATGCCATTAATATCAGATAACTATTTTACTCAGCTTGCTAGATGAGCTAATAGACACTTTTTGCATGTATTAAAAACACCACCTACCTGCTTCTTCAAATTTTCTAGTTCTTCACCTGATTGAGACTATTTCTGCTTATTCCAGGTTATTCCAGGTCCAGTGGACACTGAGGCTTTGAGAAGCCACTCGTCTTCCTTTCTTTGAGGTTGATATTCTAACTTTAAAGTTCACCACATTCTTCTTAATTTTTTTAGGAGAAAAATAGCAATTATTAAATCATAAGTATGACAGTGATAAACCTCTTGTAACGTCTGGGAGCACTTCTGCCTCAGTGGTAGCTCCATATGTGATGTCTCCGATTAGAGGGGAAGGAAAAGGGGACATGACCACAAATATTTTAAACATCTACATAATTAGAAGATGTTAACATTAACAAAACTTAGAAAAAATAATGGGATAACAGAGGTTTACATCGTATTACAGTGATGATGGTGGTGAATATTTGGCCTATTTTGTGAGCATCATTATTAAACTTACATTAAAAACATGGTCCAAATGAAAGTAAGCACCCCAACTAATAATAAACAGTCACTAAATGAAGAAAAATGAACCAGCATTTTCATTGGTAGTTGTGAGTGTGCATGAAAGAGAAATGGCTTAGGCATCTAATGTAGAAATTAAGCCAAAATGAGAAAAGCAGCAAAAAATGCAACAGTTCCTTATACAATGGCATAATGTCATTTTTGTTCTTTTCTGGAAATTAAGAAATATAAGAAATGCAAAACTGTGGTTCCTGAGATTTGCCTATTTAAGACTTCAGTACATATCTATTTATTTTTAACAGATTTAGTTATTGTGCAGAAATCCTGCCCTCTCAATATTTGTATAAAGAACTTTAGCTTATGTAAGATGTCACACGTGAAAATGAATCGATGATAAATCATTTCAGATTTTCAGGGGAGCATTCTGTCTTTTAAAATTCCACTAACTAGTAAAAGCAACTGTTTCATTATGGGGCAAATTCCTTTAAGCACTTCTGGAAGCTGTGGGTATAAGGAGGGGGTGTTGCTTTTGCCACAATGTTAGCCACTTATAAAATAAAAATTAAAACACAAAGGAGGATAAGAATTATTACACAGAAATGTCTAGGGTAGGGGGAGGGTTCAACTTATGTAATACTAACATCACTTGTGAAGATTTTTCATTTTATTGTGACAGCAGAAGGGAAATTTAGAAGAATTCACTGCACCAAATATTACACATTTCTGCAGAGTACAGCTTAAAAAAGACAAGTCCATACTGTTTTCCTCAGGTGGGTAAATGTTAAGAGAGAAGAATCCAAGTTTCATGATGCAGCAGCACAAAGCTGGGAAGTGAAAATTATGTTGCAGCAGAGTCCTGAAAATATGACTGTAAAAGTTAATCAATAAAATGTCTATTCCTGTCTATTCACTAGAGGCCCCAGCTGCATAGCTTCACACAATCGATACTACAAATTATTACGATTTCCAGGTTCCCACTGGACATTCTGAACAAATCTTTCAAGTGTAACAGGCTTATACTGGGGGGGGGTGGGGTGGGATGCTTTTTACCTTAGGTTTATTTCATCTAGGATAAGTATACAACAAACAAAGCTTATGACTTCTAAAAACTTTCAGCTGCTTCCCGCTGAAATACATGCATTTTGGGCATCCTGTGAAATTATCAGAAAGTATTTTTATTCTATTTTTAAACTAAATGTTTTCATTCTTGCAAACTAATGCATATAATGGACCTTTTATTGTTTTTAAATCCTAGTCAACCACTTCCTTTTTTTACCACTTCCAGGAAAAATAACTTTTAATGTCCAATTGCACAATAAGAAAATAGAAGCATACAAAATTGGACTTTTCCCCTCAAGGGCCCCACAAGAGCTATAGCAGAATAGCAGCTCTCCATGCAGTTTCAACTGACAAATTTATGTCGTGCTGCATTTTTCTTTGTATGATCCTATGCTCTCGCCTTGCTACCAGCTGCATTGGACGGATTCTCTATGTAGGAAGGTGGGTAAAGTCCAGGACTTTATGACTTTGAGTAAGCACCAAAGGGATACCACTTTACAACACACGCAGTACCCTTCAGAGTGACTGAACATAACCCTTATGACATTCCCAGTCCCAGAAGACACAGGGGACAGAGATCCATTGTTCTTTCTGTCTCCCAAGGAAGAGGACAGAACAGATACCAACTGGCACAACAAGACTGTTTTCAGGTGCACAGTAAGATGTTGTTTTCAAGGGGCATTGCAACATTAAAAGTCTCCAACATTTTTATTCAATTTTTAACTTCATTAAAACTATTGTTTTAAACCTGCAGCTTTAATTTTCCAGATTTAACAAATACTTTACTGTCTGAGATCCCACAGTAATGAGTCAGAGGTTTTTTTTAGAAACAATGGTATTACAAATGGAAGGTTAAAACTTAACCTAAGAGTCAAAACAATAATAATTTCGGTAATCTATAGAGCTAAGAAAATATTCCCCTAACTCAAAGTTTATTATGCTCATATATTAAAGTAACAAACTTCCAAAGTCACTGAACAAACTTTGAAAATAGAATAGAAAAAGCTAGGTTAGTTAATAATTTTTTGCACGCTAACAGATTAATTCAAGTTTTATTTGGTTACACAAAATATAATCTAAAAAATATATATAAACAAAAAATCCCCCTGAATGTCTTCTAGTTATCATTTGGCTTTCTACTTCAACATTAATGAAGCTCATTTCACTGAACTTTTGTAAAATTCCTGTTCTCTCAAAAGCTGCATTTCATCATACAATCGATCAGTTACAGCTGGGAGTTTCAATACCACCACCACCACCACTATCTCATGCTGCTCCACAGCTAGTAGCCCTAGAAGTTTGTAACCTTTTTATTTTCAGAAATCTATCCACTAGAATTGGCATAATATGGCATTATGGCAACTGAGTAATCACTTCAAATGGGTAAGAAAACCCACTCTGGCAAAAGTTTCAAGATAGGTTAGGAAAGGAAATCAGTGACACTGTTATCCCTGGAGAAGTACTAGTAATGCCTTTATAGATATAACTACAGTTTGAAATCCACAAAGCTATTTTATTTAAAGAAATGAAGACACATTAGTGAAGACTTTTTTTTTTTTCCATGATGCTTTTCCCAGTCTTCAGCAGAAAAATTAACTTAAAACATTTGAAATACAGAAAGGGTGAAGTTCCAGTCTAAAAGGCATTTACACAGAGCATACATTATCATATTTTGATTTTAGATGCCTGATGTTTATTGCATCTGAACACAGCAAATCTGAACTCTGAGAGAAGATTTGTGGAGATAGTTTTTGATGCTTGCCACAAATCTGAGATAAAACATTTAGCTTTAAATGTTCAGTCTGCCATCAAATGAATGGTTATCTTTTTGCAGGTATTTTGTATAAAGCATTCACCGTGCTCTGTCATATTACAAACCAGCTTGAGATTGTGTCTGTGTACTTAGTGATTGTTTAATATAACATAATTTTAGTAAAAAGGAACAACTGGCTGCATGCAAAAAGCATCAACTGAAGTGAGCAATTTTTACCATACTCAAAATCCTGAAATACCTGAATAATGAGGCAGTTTGTGGCTCAGTATAAAAATATATTTAATGTTAAGCTAACATATAAAAGCTAATTGTTGACCATTGGCACTTTCTAATTAAATCCTGAGTTAGCATTCAGTCTAACAGATACTAAAATTGACTGGTGAGAGAAGTAGTTTTTTCAGCGTAAACTTTTCTAAAGTACCCTGTATGCATTTTTTCCCTTTATACTAGCAACCTCATATGTGCCTTGCTGTTGTGACTAAAAGTTCAAACACCAAATTTCCTTTAATTTGGCAGTGTCTTGCTTAGAGGCAGCTTCTTTAACAAAAAAAAAAAAAAAAAAAACAAAAAGACNAAAAAAAGACAATAAGACCCATATGTAACCTTTGGTCTCGAAAAAGGGGAAGATGAGAATACCATTAATATATAGGTAATAAATAATTACACATACTATTCTACTTCAACACTACAGAATCTTTTTAATTTCAAAAGTAAAACAGACCACTAATAATAGTATTTTTTTCAGCATTCAATTTTTTAAAGTGTACATTAATCAATCATTTAGATTTAATAGTTTATTCAAGAGAATTATAGAATGCATTTATGCCACATCTTACCTGAGAGACATGATTAATACAGTACATATTAAAAGGATTTACTGTTGACTTTAATGTCTTCTGTTTCTTGAATACTGGAAAAGCAGTAACTCACTTGTAATCATTAATTTCTTCTTTAGAATTTATAATATGTTCTCTCAGGGTCTTCAGCTCTCTCTGTGATTTTCTACTGTTCTGTTCTTGGCGAACTGTTTCTGCTATTTGCTCACTTAGCTGCTCTTGAGTTGCTTTCAAGCTGGATTCCATTAGAAGAAGTTTTTCATCTTGACTGGCAAGTTCTTAGGCTGAAAGATAAAAAAAAAGCAAAAAAAAAAGAAAAAAAAAAAAGCAAGCATTACATTTTAAACTCAAGCCGAGTGATATTTTTGTTTTAAATGTAATGCAGTGCAACCTTCTGTAAGACCTGGGCAAATAATGTTTTCAGAAGAGTATCATTCTGTCTTCAAACCCTGAAAAGAAAATATACCATAAATATATTAAGAGCTGGCTTAAGTCTCTCTCATTGTGTTCCAATAAACTTAAAGAAACTCAGTTTCAATATTCTGAAATATTTTAACTCCTACCAGATATTACTGTATATATATACACACATCCAGTATTTAGCTCATTTTAAACCAAACAGCTCTTGTCTTCATATTTATAAGTCAATCTAGAATTCAACATCACAGTTTTGAAATGATAGCTCCATTCCTACCTTTTCTCAATCATAACATATAGAATTTAACCTGAAAGTCTTCAATTTCATTCCGATTTTTCCTGAATTACAAAGCACATACATGGTAAAACACCGTTCTTTTCCAAGGTCATCCAATAGATGGCAATCTTTCCTTAGACCAGAAGAAACCATAGCTGTACACTGTCAGCTCGCTCAGAAAAATAAGTGATTTAAGACAAAGACATTTTTCCTTTGTTCTTTGTTGACCATTTTCCTAAAAGATACATGTACATAGGTTTTTATTTAAATATTTGACCCTTAGTATGTGCATGCATGAGTTTGTGAGGGTGCAGGGATGTATATCTACCTGCACAGGCACAAATGCACACACATATATTTGTTTTTATACTCTTTCATAAATATATGGCTTCAGGCATACAGGGGCACATTTCCTTACCAGGTTTAAGATATCATGGAATATAGCTAACCATTAAAACAAGTGATTCATGACAAGTATTTTATAGCATGCATCCCCTTCATTATGTACTATTCAAATGATTTGGAAATGTGACACCAGAAAATTTAAGAAATGAAGAAGCTCTTCATGATTGCAGTTCAGTAAGTATCATAACAGAGGAGTTCACATGAACATAAATAAAAAAGCCTTTTTTTTTTTTTCTTTTTTAATGTGCTGTAGTGTAATGTTAAAGACTGGTAAGTATAGCAGGCTTCACTGAAGTTGGAAAACAGAATTTGCCAGGCTTAGATGGATGCAATACTTTAAAGAAAAACATTTGTAGTCTGTTAACATGATTCTGCATTTATTGTCTTTAATGTCTGACAATGCACAGGATCTAAATTCAGCTATCATATCATACCTTTATGAATTCAGAATATCCCAAGGATCAATTTCTTTGTATAAAAAATTGCTTTGTTCTTGTCTCATTGACAGTAAAGGAAACCTGCTTCTCACAAAACACAGCAGTCACCATTTTTGTAAGAAAAATGGACTGTGTATAAATTGGTTACATTTGTCCCTCAGGAAGGTACACAGCTAACATTAACAGATGAATGTTTAATAAGCTGTACATATCATCTACAGCTCATCTTTCCTGAACATCAAGCAAATCTGAATCTCTGTGAACTAATGAGTTAAATGGTCATTAATGTCAACACCTGTTAAAAAACAATACAGTCTAAGAAACAATTTATAACAGGTTTTCTTTCACATCTAAGGAATGAGGAGTTTTGGTATAGACAAGCCTAAGAAACCATCATTTAATAAGATACATAATATATGACAAAATTCTATTTGTCTGTGCATTTTGGACCCATTTCCACAATATATTTTTGCATAACTTTCCTATGGCAACAAAATAAAATTTATTTGAATAATGTTAATTACCTGTAGTCTCCCAGTATTTAATCTGGATTTGAAATCAAGAGCGGGATAAATATTTTACATGGAACTTCCATTGAAAGTTTTTCAGTTTGTTTGCTTGTTTTTTTTATAGAAGACAATTCTTTCTTTGCATGTCAAATGAAGTTTATTCAAATTTCAGGACATACTAAGTCACCCTCAATTTTCTTTGAAACACCATTGTCATATTACCCAGAAATTAATTTTGAGCAGTGCCTTAAAAGTTCTTAGAAGCAGTTTAGAGGTGTGATCCCTTGCCTGGAGATGGAATTCTCTTCCAAAATCTATTTCCTCAGCTTTGATTTCTAAATAGACATAATAATGCATATTTTGTAACTGGCATGCCTATTTAAACATACAAAAGGTTATTTATCCACTATTATAAATAGTTCGTTTTAACTCGCAATGTCCTGGTAAAAAAGGGGTTAAATTATTTTAAGTTTACCTATGCCTTGGACTTGAGCCTTGGTTGATCCCAAGCCAGAGGCGCTAGCAGCTGCATGCTTTATTTACAATCCCTTTGTCAGACTTACAACTGCCCCAGGCTATAACATAGTGTACCTAATGTTCAAACTGGCAGGTAATCTTATGTCAAACATACTTCTTTGATTTAAAGTGATCAATAGATTCTTGTAAAGAGGTAATTTCTCTGATGTTTCCACCTTGCCTTTCTTACAGGTGATTCACACAAAAGCCTGCTTATATGATGTACGAACAATAAACAGAAAGCTATAATCATGTTTTTTCAGATGTTTCCGGTGCACAACGATTTCGGATCAATACCCTGTGTAATACAATTATCTGCAATGATCTGGTTGTATTGAAAAAGAATTTGCAGCAGACCTCTAGGGGGTTTTATCCAGAAATACGTATCTGGCAATGTTGTGAATAGTGGAAGAGAAAATTAAGGGGTTGACACAGGCTGTCTATTATGTTCCAAATGACTTCATTAATATTTTATTTGGTAAAAGTAGTATATTTCAAGATCTACTATACTGTGACTTCAAAATATTAATAATGCAATTTCCTTGTTGCATTTGCTTATTTTGAAAAGGAGTTCTAGCACAGATGTTTGGTGTAACAGCCAAAAGTACCAACCAAAAATTATTTAAAGAAGTTTAGTTCTCATAATTGAATGATTGCTTGTGTTTCGCATCCTATTTTGCTTTTGTGGACACTATTCTCCTGAAAAAAAAAAAAATCTATATTGATCAGTGTGCTACTTCTAAAGCTGTTAACTTATCTGTACTGGAGATGAATCATATTGGTTTTAAGTGTCACCTAAAATATTAACAATGATATCAGACTTGCTCAGTTCAAATTACACTTTGCAGTGCCAGTAAATGATTAGGTGTTCTGGGACAGAAATACATGTAAAACTAAAAAAAAAAGAAACTAGTATTATAGGATAGAATTAGCAAAAAAAAATAATTCATCTGTGTTTATGTAGTTTTGAGAAGTTGCAGTTTATAGCTCTAAATTTACCCTCATGTAAAACAGGGAACCTTTTATATTCATTTGATTACAACAATCATAAGCCCACATGATTGAAAATTCTATTCCATTTGCTGTACCAAACTCGTATCTCCGTGGCATTACTGGTTTTGTACATTATTACCTGTCTTTCAGCACTGCTTATGCACATCCTGCAGTTCCTGATTTAGCTGCTGAATCTCAGTTCTCAGTGTGATGGTTTCTGTCTCTGTCTGATTCTTTTCTTTCTGTGTGTCCTGGATACTGGCTTTCAGTTTCTTGACCACACTATCAAGGTGCTCCACCTCAGCCACTTTTGCTTTGATACCTTCTTTTGCCTGCAGGAAATCGGCTTCCGACTTTCTCAGAAGGTCATCTCTTTTGCGTATTGCCTGTGAAGACAAAAAGCATTCCAATAGTGCCTTTTATGATGTACTTTTTATACTGCATCCTGCTATTTTGAGCAATAGGATACGTGAGATTATGCGGCACCTCATTAGCAACTGAGTCAAGTACCCATATCTCTGCTAGGATCAAAAAGTTACAAGGACTTTAATTTTAAAAAGTCTGTTGAAGAAAAGATTCGGTATTACAATAAATACATCATTAATCAATACTTATAAGTTCAAAGGCAAGGAGAAATATTCTGTGTAATTCTGAGAGGAAAGCGGGAAATGCAGTTTGATCTAAATGAATGCTTCTCTTAAAAAAAAAAAAAAAAAAAGGAAAATGGTTGATGAATAAAAAAAAAAAAGGAGGGGGAATATTTAACCTCTTTCTGCCAGCTGCTACAGAGCTCTTTCATTTGGCACTCAGACAAATGCTGTAGGTTAATGTGGCCATAGGGATATCCCAAAGCCATAGGAAAAAAACCACTATGCTACTTTTCTTCCTCATTGTTTAAACTTCTTATCTGTCTAGAACTACAGGATTTAGACTCTGTTTGGTTATTGTTTCAAGATGACACCTAGAACTTGGACTTGGGATTTAAGAGAGTCCTTTCCCATGAGATCCAGTAGCACAGTTTAATTTCTTTTCTGCATAAATAACGACATGTTGCAACTTTATATGTATAAGTTTCATATCAATCACTATTGAGTATTCATGAGTGACTGTGCTTTATTGGCTTGATGCCACACCTTGATTCTCTATCCTACTCCATCATGCTTCTTTTAATCTGAATATTTAGTACTCTTTCATGTCTTAATTACAGCAAATTGCGCACAGTTGGCACCATTTCTTGAAATTAATCCCAGAGTACTTTGTTTCTGTCAAGCACAGTCAAAGCCTTAGAGAATAATAGTAAATGTTATTGCAGATCTAAATTTAAATGACTGTCTATGTATTTAACTTAAGCCTTTAATTATTCGTGCTGTACTGTTTTTGGTTCAAATGTTAAACATTCTTTATTGAGAATGTAAAATCGCTTCAGACAGCTTGAAACAAGTGATGTTAACATGACAACGATTATTTGTATTAACGTATTTTTTCAGGTGTGTAAAAATTAATAGCATAGAATATCCTGCCACAGTAATATGTTTCCATTTCTTTCTGTTTATTCAGTACATAATAAAAAGGTTCTAATTATGATGAAGAGATTGTTGGGGGGTTAATTCCCTTCTGTTGTTCTTTTTTATTTAACAACAACAAAAAGAAATTAAACAGTCAACACTTCTTCCTCATTAGTTGATTTCAAACTGTTTTCAGGCAGGCTATACCTTGTACATCTCTTTCTGAAACCCACTCAGAAAATTAGGTGGATGTTGATTTTCATTATTTTCAGTACAATGGTAAAAAAAATGATAAATTTAAAAAGGACAGGAACAATTAGAGTATCCTAAATGCTGTCACAGCTAATTAAAATTATGTATTTGGCAAAGTTCCCAAATAGGTACAACTTATTTCTGCTCGTTGTGTAGTTTAGTGTTACAGATGTTTTGCTACTAATAAATCCCAGATTTTTGCACCTTATGGACATTTCTTGTGCTGGAAGCATCACAGAGAAAGGTAAAAAGAGTAAATAAAACTCCTGGCCTGTGTACCTTTTATCTCAAGAAAAAAAAGTATGCCAAGTTACATTTCTGACATTGAAAATGAGTATGAATGGGACTTGCAGTTACAACTGGCAAATGCATTTATAGAAGTATCTACAAACATAACAGAATAAGTCATAATGTATTCATTTTCTTTTTATCAGTATGCATTTTGACAGCATTGCCATCACAAACTCCAACATATATTGAATTTAGAGACAAACACCAGAGAAAAATGTACTTACAAAATTTGTGATAAAGTATTTTTTTTCTCCGGAATTCACAACAAACATGTATGAAGCAGTGCATGCCCAGCTCCTTCACATTCTATTTTGCAATATGATTTCTAAAGAGATATCTGGCTTGCTCATTCTCATAGCAAAAGCATACCTGATCTTTTTGACTAGAAAGTTTCCTGGCATCTGTAAGGTCTCTTTCAAGCTGTGTTATCTGCTGTTCTAGCTGAGCAAATTCCACTTTGTGTTTCTGCTGGGAAGCTATTACATCCAGATGCAGTGACTGTAAGGTCTTGTCTAGTATTTCAATTTCAAGAACAGAGTTTTATTTATTTATTTGTTTGTTCCTTTTCTGTTGGTCAAGTATATTATTAGCAGCTTCAGCTTTTTGTTCCTGTATGATCTGCTCATGTTCTTTAATTCCATAAGATTTTTCATTGTATTGATTTTTCAACAGCACATGCTCATGTTTTAAATCAGAAATTATTCTACATTATAACAGATGTCCTGATTCAGTTATCTATCATTTAAGAAACATAAATTATAGCTCCATTTCCAAATTTCCAGTGCTGAACGTGTCGCTACATGTGATTTGTATTTTATTTTCAGCGAGCAGAAATATTTGAAAAGATTTATTAAATTTATATATAAAAGAAATTTCTCACTTGTAATCCTAAAAAGCAGCTACATCTTCATTACCTGTAAAGACACAATTAGATAATAGTGTTATTATTCTAACTCCAAAAAGTCTATATAAGTACCTGATTAATTTTATCGAATTCTGTTTGAGCCAGTTAATTTCTGTGGTTCTGCAACATATTTACTTAGCTTTTTCTAAAGATTCAAGTGTATAAAACTTTACATGAGATGTCCACAATTGAATTGGTATCTGCCAAATCAGAATGAAGCTGAAATATGACATTTTCTTTTTTCAGAAATCTTTAAAAAGTACAAATTTTAAAAGGTTACAAATTCCAATACAGGATTCTGGGTTTCAAAAAAAAAAAAATTTCTCCTTTTGAAGGCAGACAACTTTGTCCTGGAGATTAGGATTTTTAGACACAATGTTTGTAGTACTCTTAAGGAATTCCTGTTTCTTAGGTCTTTTTTATGCTCCCTCCCTGCAAAAGGCAGCTTGTCTGTCATCTGGTCAATCCTTTTCACATGTCTGGTGTTACTTGTGTTTATTTTAATCTAAGTATTTGTTAATTCAGTTATAAGGATGTCAATGCTGTTCACTTTTGGTGGTTTGGTTGTCAACAATCTGTCCAGTCAACGTCATATAGTAGCACAATATAAAAGAGCTACTTATGTCAGATGGAATAGAGCCTCTAAATAAGCACATACACAAGTAGAGTCACAGGTATTTCAGTGCCATAGTTAACCTTGCTCCTAATCAAACTCTCCAGTTACTAGTAATGTAAATAAGAGTTTGACTATCCCAGCTGTGGGGCTCCTTAGATAAGAAATAACTTTTATTTCTTTAAAAGGTCAGTGACTAAATATTTAGAAGCACTGTTTTTTTTTAATCTTTTTTTTTTAATATTGATATTATTTTCCTTTAAAATAAGTGTGTCTTCTTACACTATTCATTAAACATAAAAGTGAAATCATTAACTAAATATATAAATGTTGTACCTCTGTTAAAAGATTTGCCACATCACAACTTCATAGTTAAGACTGAGCTCCTGATAAAAAGGATGATATTAAAGGAAACTCAACCAGCAATCAAATCAGCTATCTCCAACAGCTGATTTGTATGCAATTTAGAGAATAAAACAAGTTTAAAGACAGTCAGAAATGACTCTCAGATTGATTTCCTAAATTCAGCAATTGATTTTTTTAGGAAAGGATTGACATCTGTCCTGTAAGAGATCCCTTCAGGGCTTCTCTTCAAACCTGGGACACGAGCATCACAGAGTTTCTAAAAATTCAGAATTACCTCTATTTTTTATTACCACTTCCTAAGACAAATATCAAGATATCTCATGAAGCCTCTTCTGGGCTCATCTGTTTTCTAGGTAGCAGTTCATCAATTTCTCTAACAATCTATGTGGCAAATGTCCCTAAAAGAGCTGCTTTCTTTTTTTTTGAGAGCGAGAGACATACAGAAGTTCCAAGTTATTCTCTCATTTCTTTGAGATGTCATTTCTTTGAGTTCTTTTGACATCTAACTCACTGAATTCCCTTTGTTCAAAGAACATAGAAGGATATGTGATAGAGTGTTTAAAAAATAAAGTTTAAGACTAATTCCCATTTATCGTTTATTCTTCAGAAGTGAAAACTTGTTAGGATCTAAACCAGCATCTGGTATTAATTTATCCTTGAAGGTAGTTTGAACTCGCTTTTATTAGCTTAAAAAAAAAATAAATAAATCACTCGTAAGTATTTAAAATCTGTCCAATTATGTCTCAGGAGTGTAAAATATGATTCTTCATAGTCCAAACCACAAACTAATATTTTTAAGTTGATAGTGGCAGTGCTACCTGTTCTACACAGAACAAAGAATATCATCTTCTTCCCTATAGCTTCTAATCTGGCTGATAATTAAATATGTTTCTAAATAATAACTAAGAACTAAACACTTCAGGCACATGAAGAATCTTCTCTCTCCCCTGATAGACTGGTCCAGTATTTAGTAACATGCACTGTTAAAAGAAAATGCCTACTTTCTAATACAAATTTTTCTATCTTTCTCTCTTGATCTCATCATTGAAACTCACTGTCTGCTGTTAGATTCAGAGGATTTGTAGTTTAATGTTTGATTCAAAGTACCATTCATTTTCTACTTCTGTAGTTCCTACAGATTGTGTAAAAAAATAAACTCTTATATTTTTATAAACATAAGTGCACTCAGATTTTCTTGTGCCTCACTTTGAGCTAGCTTTCTGGCCTCGGATCTTTCTAATAACTCTTCTGAAATCATAAACAGTTGCTGTACTGTTTTTGAAGTACAAGGCAATCACTAAATAACATCACAGAAGTAACAGCATCATCTATATTTATGCAAAAAGTGGCAACATCCCTGTAACTCTATAAAAGATTTCTATAGTTATAAATCAAAATCCTGGCCAGCACTGTATTCTAAAGAAAGTACACGCTAATTTTATTATCCAGCATGATGCCTAAGTCCTTTTTACTATCATTTTCTATAATTGGCCTCTCACCCTGTAAGCATATTTTTTGAAAGCTCAACAAAACTCTAAAAACTCTGCTGTTTGGAAATAGAAAAAGTGGTTCAAACATAAGCACCTTTCTGTAAGATTTAAATCAGTCAGCAAAAAAATATCCCTGAATTTACCATTTATCACTTCACTTTTTTGGGTTTTGTTGTATGTTGGGGTTTTTTTTCTCCACACTTAATCAGAAATAATTTTGTCTTCTTGCAGATCACTGACAATGTACAAAACCAGATTCCTTTGCAACTTCACTACAAAAGCTCCTTTAGGTTATATTTGCAAATTTATCATATTTGACCTCACAGGTCACTGTTGCTGTATTTCACACATCCCACAACCACTACACATAGTCAAAGAAAAGGTCATCTTGATGGGCTGAAGAGAATTTTCCTTGTTCTTTCTCCCTGGAACCCCTTTTTATGTATAGTGAAGGTACTCACCTTCCAACCAAACTGCAGTGAGATAGATCTATTCTTCTGCTTGCTGCTTTCCTCACGCTGATGCTTTGTTCATAATTACCTAAGGTATGAAGAACATTGTCCTGTATGCATTGACACAATTAATGATGATGGATCCTGAATGTATTTCTGCTAGCTTTTCATGAGGTGTCAGACACTTGACAAACACCCTTCCTGAC
This sequence comes from Chloroceryle aenea, assembly GCA_013399075.1. Taxonomy (NCBI): domain Eukaryota; kingdom Metazoa; phylum Chordata; class Aves; order Coraciiformes; family Cerylidae; genus Chloroceryle; species Chloroceryle aenea. The sequence continues at coordinate 357,471 of VWZY01002472.1, forward strand.
CAAAAGCATCTGTAGCATGTTCTATTAAACATGGTTTTGACAGAAAACAAAATAAAGTTTGGATCATATATGGAAGATGGTCCAAAAACCCCTCAAAACATGCCTTCCCTCCCAGCCCCCCACCAACAGCTCCAAGCAAACTCCTTGATCTGGGATCATTCTGTGGTTGCAGAAACAGCAGTGTCTGAACAGCACGTGGAAGAAGCACAAGGAAAAAACTATGCCAGAGAGATGAAGGCAGCTTTGCCTATGACATAACTGCCACCTGGGTACTCAGAAAGCCACAGCCCTGTTAACTTTTCTTCAGACACAAAGTAAGTATGTTTTAACATTTGCAGCCATCTGTATCATGATTGAACTTATCTTCCTTCTCAATTAACAAAAGAATATCAGAGCTTGGGTTTTTTTTTTCCCCCTAAGTTAATCATATTTTCGGAATCCAAAGATTTTTTTTTTTCCCTGTATATTTAGCTTTATTCATGAGCTGTTTGCAGTCTCCTGTCATTAATTTCCGTGCTTTTCATCTCTAAACCAAGGTGCCTTCTAAACTAATAAATCTGTCTTTTGTGATTGTTGGTGTGAATCTGGGGCACACAGTGGTTTCCTTAAACAATTCCCACTTACTATTTACAGTATTAGTCAGTCTATACCTGTGGAGAATCCAGTGACTAGATAGAAAATATTTGGGGCAAAGTCATGCTGTTTTATAAAATGATTATAAAAAATACCTAATAAATAATTATTGGCTTAAATGTGGTTTATGCTGTGCACACAAAAAAAACCTCTAAAGATGTTCTGTACTATTTCAGTTTGCAGTGTCATAGAAAAAAGAAAGGAGACATAAAAAGAAAAAATCTACATGTTGTCACATTATCTTCCACAAGCAAAGTCAAGACTTATTATCTTGCTTGTTATCATCTATTGAGTAGGAACATCTATGCTTACTACGCAAGATGTGAATCTGGTAAAGCTTTAGTTTTCCATGCAATCTACTAAAAAAACCAAACCAAACCAAACCAAATCAAACCACAACAATCAAACAACAACAAAACAAAAAACTACTCAAACAACAACAAAAAATCAACAGAAAAATAAACCTAGGAAAAATATGAAAAAAGCATCAAAATAGAATACTCAGATTAATTTCTACAAGTCAGTCTTGTCCATACCGTACTGAACTATCTGCACAAGACCTAATACCTGTGTCTGTACTAGGCTCCTCAATCTTGCTTTCCATGCAAAACAAGTATGGCACATGGAATTCACTTATGTTCAAATGGAAACCCAGTCTATCTTTTCAGCAAGTGAGGATCCAATGGCATGACTCAGGTGGAAGTCAGTTTAGAAGATCTCATTATTTCATCACATTAACTAAGAAGGTCCAACTGATGTAGTCAGTGTTCATATAAGGGTATATGCATGTAGCCTACTAACATGTATCTAAACCTTTTGCTTGTATGTCTCTGCTGTGAGTTGATGTCTACTTTGTACAGAAAACTCAGGCACAGCTGTGTGGTAAGCAAATCACATGAAATTTAAGACATATACTATTACAGTGTCTTTACGGGCAGGCTACATAGAATTTTTTAATGATATGTTTTCCTAGAACTAAGTATTTGTGGCATGATTCATCAGTGTGCACTTTGAAAGAATCAGGAAGAAGATTCCTGAATGTTTCAGTGTATTTTATTTAGGAAAAAAAAGTACATTTCAAATTTTACCGATTAAATTTCGGAATACATAATCAGGATTTTATCCATCTAGCCCCCAAATAAATTAATAATGATTTAATCTAAAATCTTGATGTTGCTAGCATGTGTTCTTTCTGAGAGTTATTTATTTAAGATAGAAAGTGTCATGGCTAATTAAACATTTCACTAGAGTATTCTATTTCTTCATTTTTGTTCTCTTCCTCTGGATTCTATAACTGTTTGTCTTGTTCTTGAATTGCACCTATGACAAGTTAGTGTTTTTGTTAGAAGGTAGCAGTATTGCAGGCAAAAGCTTTTGTCCAATAACCACCCATCCTTAAGCTTTTCTTGAAGAATGCCAAACAGCCTTTCTAAATGTTCAATATCTAAATTTAGCTTTCTGACAGTTTCCTCATATTGCTCAATATACAGGAAAATAACCACATTGATGGGAGCTTAATTAGCAGAACTGCTAAGTATGGGAGCATGCATAAAACATACTCATGTGATGTTAATAAGCTAGTCAGGGGGGGAAGGGGAGGAATCTTATTGACAATTAAAACAGTTTACTACCAGGTGGAGGTAGGTGATCTGTTAGAAACAACGGTTCATTAAGGACCTATTTCTCAGCAACGATTTGGTTCTTACCCTCTCACAGCTGTGTTCTAATTGCTGTCTACAGTTGTACTCCAATTTCAGTTAATTAAAAAAGAAAAAAACACAAAAACCACCAACCAACCCACCCCAAAAAACATGCTTCTGCCTCAATACCCCTGCAAATCAAAGCTTTGAGGCAAGATCAGTGAGGGTGCTATACAAGCTGTGCTGACAACATCGGTGAGGACTTCAGTTTAAGGCAGCATTCATCCTTAAGTCTCACTCTAAGTGACTGTTTAGAAGTATTGCATATGAACACTAGAACTGAGGAATATCATTAACGACAGTAAGCCAGAGAAGTTAGTAGTGTTTTGTATCTGTTCTGATAAGTGCAGACACAACTCAGTAGCAGACAAATACAAGAAGGTTGCTACAATCAGCTGCCTTGAAAGGTGTCTTCTGAACACATTCATTTTCTTGAGTAGTTGCAGAACTTCCTATAACCAGAAAGACTGCAGACAAGGGGGACAACTTTAAAGACCCGTGAATATCTTGTCAAATCACATATTAGATCTCAAGTGCACATGCTGATGAAAATGTTCCATCTAAAGAAGATGAAGCGTTTGGAATAGCATCAGTAAGTATAAGACTACCCATCCTACAATGTTACATGTAAGTGGTTACCATCAGCAAAAAACAAACCAACCAACAAACCACAGTAGAGAAAACAGCTATTCAACATGGTTTTGATGTGCAAAAGCTACACAAAAACTCAGTATGAGACTGCTATACCTTTAAACTAGTAGTTATTTTTGCTCCAGAGTTTCTACAGAATAGGAATAAAATTAGCATAGCTGGTGGTAATTCAACATTAATTTGTAAAATCTATTTTGGAGGCATCCAGAAACCTCTCAAAAACATAAATGAAAATATTGTCAAAATCCATATTTACAGACTCTGGGGAGTGTTGAGCTATAAGGTACAGAGGGCAATATAAAACAAGATGAGCAGAATGGAAGTATAACCGTAAAAAAATGAGAAGGACAAGAAAATTATTTTTAACTCCTAGCAAATATGTTAGAACAAGGAAACTTTGGACAGTTAAGAACATGCTTTTCAAAGCTCTTCCTTTAGGTTGGTTTCGTGTCACGTTTCACGAAGAAGCAGGTTATTGCCCTTTGAACAGATTAGCCACAATTTCATAGCTGAACTATAGGACTTGTCTAATGCAAGATATTTTGGACTAGCAGAACACTGAACAATATCACAGCATGTTGGGGAAAAGTGCAGAAGGTGTGCTGTGACTAGAAGCAAGTCTTCAGCTAATTTGTTGTACTATAGCTACTGAGCTATGAAGCTTTGAAGACCTGGCTCACTTTAATCAATATTTTCTGGCCTTCATGTTCACAAGCATTAAAGCTTATAAAAGATTTAATCAATCATTAAACTTTTTCTAATACAGATATTTTTTTCCAAACTACAGCTTGAGAGCTTCTATTTTTTAGGATCAAAGAAAAGCAGACTCATTGAAAAAATCACATAAAACTACAGCAGTCTTTATATTGGTCTATCTTGAGTATAAAATTAAATAATACATATTAATATCTATGTATATTTAATATGCATTTAATATGCTTTAAATATATTTAATATACATGCAATTTGGTTTCTCTTTTGTGGTTTTTAATATTCAAAAGAATATAAAAACATACACACAACAGAGAAAAGTTCAATGTTTTATTTCAGGCAACTATTTACCCTGTGAAATAAACCTGTTCTACAAAATGCACAAGTGCTAATTATTCCCTGTAACAAGAACTAATTGTATTTGGAATTTTAAAGACATTTTATTGTCATTATGCATTTGTAATATAAATAATGAAACAAGTCCTGTACTTTTAAGTGAACACTATACTTCTGTAGCTTGTTGAATAATTCCTGTTTTCTAATTTACTGCAGATGTTCTTTATAGTATGGGAGTGGTGATGGGGGGGAGGGTTTTCAATAGCTTTTCTCTAGTTGTTTTTGGGCTTGGGGTCTTTTGGGTTTTATATTTCAGACATTAAGTTCTTGCAAGTCAAGAAATTGATTTTAGATATTCTTATTCAGAACATGTATTTATTTTTTCTAGAGCTAATATCTTTTTTGTCTGTGGTTCTGAAGCACAGAACTCCACTAAACTTCATTAACAACCAAATTTCCTTTATTGGAAGCTATTTGCATCCATGAAATCATACCCTCTATCTCCTGTGTACTTACATTTTGTTACATATAGTTTATTTCAATGTCTTAAATTTTATTCAAATTATTAAGATGTGAAAACACAGGAGTCTTGGAAACTAAAATAAAAAATTAATGCCCATGCTTTAAAGTCCCTTGCTGCAAATCTGGATCTGTTACAGGTTTGCAGTCCTCTATATAGGCAGCTATTAGTCTGGAACATCATTTATCAGGTAAAACGTGCAACAGATGCACATGTATAGCTATGCCAAGGTTAGTTTTACGCAGCGTATCGTCCAGTTTTATTGGTAGGACATTGTGTTTGAACAGTTGTATAAACAACAGGATACAGAAGTTGCAAACTCTGTAACATTTTCCTGCTTTTGAAGATGTTACAGAAGGTACCAAAGCAAGGAGCAATAATGATGTCATCAGGCATTTCCAATTAAG
>VWZY01002472.1:363289-373637 GCA_013399075.1 Chloroceryle aenea
CAAATGCACAAGTGCTAATTATTCCCTGTAACAAGAACTAATTGTATTTGGAATTTTAAAGACATTTTATTGTCATTATGCATTTGTAATATAAATAATGAAACAAGTCCTGCACTTTTAAGTGAACACTATACTTCTGTAGCTTGTTGAATAATTCCTGTTTTCTAATTTACTGCAGATGTTCTTTATAGTATGGGAGTGGTGATGGGGGGGGAGGGTCTTCAATAGCTTTTCTCTAGTTGTTTTTGGGCATGGGTTTTATAATTTAGACAGTAAGTTCTTGCAAGTCAAGAAATTTATTTTAGATATTCTTATTCAGAACATGTATTTATTTTTTCTAGAGCTAATATATTTTTTTGTCTGTGGTTCTGAAGCACAGAACTCCACTAAACTTCATTAACAACCAAATTTCCTTTATTGGAAGCTATTTGCATCCATGAAATCATACCCTCTATCTCCTGTGTACTTACATTTTGTTACATATAGTTTATTTCAATGTCTTAAATTTTATTCAAATTATTAAGATGTGAAAACACAGGAGTCTTGGAAACTAAAATAAAAAATTAATGCCCATGCTTTAAAGTCCCTTGCTGCAAATCTGGATCTGTTACAGGTTTGCAGTCCTCTATATAGGCAGCTATTAGTCTGGAACATCATTTATCAGGTAAAACGTGCAACAGATGCACATGTATAGCTATGCCAAGGTTAGTTTTACGCAGTGTATCTTCCAGTTTTATTGGTAGGACATTGTGTTTGAACAGTTGTATAAACAACAGGATACAGAAGTTGCAAACTCTGTAACATTTTCCTGCTTTTGAAGATGTTACAGAAGGTACCAAAGCAAGGAGCAATAATGATGTCATCAGGCATTTCCAATTAAGGACACTATAGGTGTTAATTTATTATTACCTTCATTTTAATGCATATCAGCATCAGCTTTCAGATCAACTTTCCCTTCAGATGTCATTATGCTTCAAGTACAGACACTTGGACATTAAAAAAGAATGGAAATCATATGACAATTTGGAAGCAAGTTCCTGGCTTAGATGATGACAGCTGGGGGGGAGGGGGGAAACACCCAAAAGGGAGGCAGCTCTCTTAGCCCTAAATCTTAGAATTCTTTCTATAATTTTCTATAAACCTCTTTATAAGAAACAAAATCACAGAATCACAGAANTCATATCTACTATAAATATACTCTCAGTTTAAAAGACACCTTGTCCGATTGCTACATGCCCTTGTGAAAAGTCCTTCTTCAGATTTCCTGTAGTCAAATATATGTATGTTATACATAAAGACCAAATTAAATTACAGCAATTATATTTTGGTCAAATTCAGGAAGTACTGTTCAACTGCAGAAATTCTGGTGTTTTTCTGATCTTAAAACAAATCTTCATGATTGAAGAGTGTATCACTATGCCTTACCATGGCAAAAGAGAGCAAGAGTATTAAAATAATATTTTTAATGCCCTAATGAAGTATATAATACCTGTTCTATATGATTCTCCTGTTCATGCTCCAGTTGCTAGTTCACTTTCTCAGCTTGATTTAGTTCATCTTCCTGTTCATTGCATTTACTATGCTGCTCATGTACCTAACTAGATTTTTTTCCCCTTCTGGTTCAGTTTACTGACCTCAGTCTTTATAAATAGTCAGCTATTAAAAATGAAGACATTTAATTAGTGAGGTCCACAGGAGTAATGGGTCCACGCTTTCAAAATTTTTCTTTACTCTTAAATAGCTACTCACTGTGACTCTTAATTATTTTTTAAGCTAAAATAAATATGTGCTACCTGAAAAATTATTCTATTGAAAAACATTTATGTTATGCATCCTTTTCATTATGCAGCATTTTTTCTTACCAAAAAAAAACCCAAAAAACAACAAAACCACACAACAACCCTTTAGTATTAAGAATCTATCTGTGGATTCCACATCCTCAAAATACCAAAACTTACTGCTAGAACATATTTAGTTGCTTTAGAAATTACAGTGAAATTAAATTTAACTTTGGTGGAAAAAAGAACTACAGGTCTAGGTAGATTTTTAAAAGCTATCCTGATGCCATGCATATGTTTTACTTTAAAAAATTAGAGATATAAATGAAAATAGAACTGACCTTCTAAACAGCAAATGTACTGCATTGACCACATTCACCACAGCGTGGTTACCTCTTTCTCCTCGTTTTACTTCCATCAACAGACATATGAGTGAGAATCTTCTTTACATTGAGGTCAATCACCGAATTATAAATGATATCAGTAGAAGTCAGGATTTCCCATGAAGAATTCAAGCGTATCATGTAGGGAAAGGGAAGGAAAGGGAAAACAGCTGTCCTAAAGCATAGGACAGCTCAAATCCTGGTTTTCTTTCATTTTACTGTACAGATTCAAATTATAGGTCTAACAGCACTGAGTTTTTTCTGACATTGTCAGCCGAATATGTCACCATATGAAGGGAAATATGGTGTTTGACATAAACAATGGAGTTTAAGACATTAGCAAAATGTCTGGATTAAAGTTGAAAAACGTTGAAAATAAATTAAGACAACTGGGTTATAGATTCAAAGACAAAATACCTCCTAGTCCTGTATTTCACAGTCTATATTTAATGTCACTCTTCCACTTTCTGGAAGATAGTGCCAGAAATTAAGCACAGTTGCCTTCTGCAGAATTTACTGGTGGTGGAATACAAATATTACCTTTTTTTTTTCCCAACATGATTGTTTCATAGTATATTCTCACATAGATTAACCATTGCAAACCAGTCAATATCAAGAGTTACATGGCAGGTTTAACTACCTTATGAGAAAATTGTATTCTTTCCATAGCTCCTCAAAGAATAAACCACTAACAGTGGGTCTTACCACAGGTACTTGTATATAGAAAACAGAAAAGCAAACAGAACTGTGGAAAACCAAATGTTTATGTTCTCTTTCAAAAAAGCACAAAAAGTTATGAAAAGAAAGATGATCACAAGTTAATACAAACATATGGAAAAGTACACAAAATCAAAGGTAATACTTACAAAAAGGACAATAAAGATAAAATTAACACAAAATTATATGGGCAGTAGGAAATTGATGATGAAGTTTCTGCATTATGTGGTTTACAAGCTCTATTGAGAGAGCTTGTGCTGCATATAGGAAATCCTGGCCATGTATGCCATACTTCATCAAGTAAACCCTGGAGGTGCTAACCAGAGACTTCCTAGGCTAAGTGCATAATTCAGTTGAAGTGTTCTGTTCACACAAAAAAACCCACCCCAAAATATTAAATTTAAAATCAGCTTTTCCCAGTAATCTTCTATTGCACCAATTCTTCTTGAAGTACCCGAGATAACCATTGTCAAATCTAGGATTTCATCAGGCAGCTCTTTAAAAAGTCTGCAGAAGGCTAAACTCACATTATACATTAAAGCTGCTGTATTTTCCAACATTGCTTGCCACTATATTTCCCTTTCCACTAAGTATTCTATCAATTTTCCCCTTGTCTTTTTTGGCTACCAATGAATTTATTGTCTGTTCCTCATTTTCCATGTCCCCTTGTTAGCCAGGCTGTATTTTCTTCCCTTGCTTTAACCTTGCTTCCTTATACTAGTTTTACTTAACTTCTTATTTGGATAGGTTGTTGATTTGTTTGGTTGGCCAGTTTTTTTCCTTACTTTCTGTGTGTTCCCACCTTGAGTTTGAGATCTATGATGCGTTCATGATTTAGTCAAACTGGTTGGATTATATCAAATCAATCAGATCTAATCTCTTTCTGTCATAAGGTAAAATGACTTATGAATGGAGGAGAACATACACCTTGCCTCCAGTAGGGTTAATGACATTCTGCCCACTACACTCCTCTGGCCATTTGAGGAACTATTGTCTAGAATCAAGTACAAAGAAGTATGATGGGAATACTGAAAGGCATGGAAGACCATCTGCTCCAGAGCAAGTGGATAGAAAGAATTCAGTGGCCAGGGAGATGTGATGGAGACTATATGGCTGGAGGAAAGCCAATGTCACTTCAGTCTTCAAAAAAGGCAAGAAGGAAGATCCTGGTAATTACAGACCAGTCAGCCTCACCTCCATCCCTGGAAAGGTAATGGAACATATCATTTTGGAGATCATATCTCAGCCTATGGAAGAAAAGAAGGTTATCAGCAGTAGCCAGTGTGGATTCACTAAAGGGAAGTCATGTCTGACTAATCTGATACCTTCTATGATGGTGTGACTGAATGGGTAGATGTAGTGAGAGCAGTGGATGTTGTCTACCTTGACTTCAGCAAGGTTTTTGATACTGTCTCCCATAACTTTGTGGGAAAGGTCAGGAAGTGTGGGTTAGAAGACTGGAGAATGAGATGGGTTGAGAACTGGCTGAACAACAGAGCTCAGAGGGTTGTGATCAGTGGGGCAGAGCCCAGCTGGTGATGTGTAAGTAGTGGTGTTCCCCAGGGGTCAGTTCTAGGTCCAGTCTTATTCAGCATCTGCATCAATGACCTGGATCAAGGGATAGAGTGGACCCTCAGCAAGTTTCCTGATGATACCAGACCAGGAGTAGTGGCTGATACAGTGGAANATGAGGAAGGCACTGGAACATCTCTCTGCTGAGGAAAGGCTGAGAGCCCTGGGGCTGTTCAGCCTGGAAAAGAGAAGACTGAGAGGGGATCTTATGAATGGTTACAAATATCTGAAGGGTGGGGGTCAAGTAGAAGGGGACAGGCTCGTTTTAGTGATGCCCTGTGAGAAGGAGAGAATCATAAAGAGTGATAAATACAACTAGCAATTGAAAGAGATGCAATTGAAAGAAAAGCTAATGGATTAATAGAACTTTTGGAAAATGGAAGGAGAAACTGAGGTGGAAAAGCATAGAATTAAGCATACAGCCAGAGACTACTTAGAAGTCCACTATCACAATACAGTAAAAATCTAGACATACTCCCTGTCTGCAATTGTAAGGTGAATGACATTGTTAAGAAACTGAATAGATAGTCCTTCAGATTAGCCAACGATAGCGTCCCCAGTACCAGATGACTCGGGCAAAGATTCAAGGGGTAAGGTGGAGAACAGATACATTTAGACCTTATACATTCCCTGCTGACTAGCTTGCTTAGTTCCCCTAGCTAGAACATTCAGCAGCAAATGATCATCTGACTCAAGATCAGGAGTAGTAGATAGATTTCTATCCCCAGAGATGCATGCAAGCTGGCTACAGGTAAAATGACTAGAAGTGATTGCCTAAGTGATAGACAAGTAAAATGATTCTCCCTTCTCCAGTGACAAAGAAAATGAAGACCTAGACCTCTTAGGGAGATCAGAGAATGGGATTAGCTCAGAAAGCACAGCAGGAGGTTGCTCCTGCACTGTAGGACTCTTTGCTAAGTGTTTTAACAATAGTAAATAATTTTTGACATTATCTAAGTTTAGGCAATGCTGCCTAGGATGATGAGTAGACAGTCTGCATGAGAATGAAGTGGTGAGAAAGACCAGTGAAGTCCATAACAGATGCTGAAGCAAGTCCACCAGACTTGTTATCTTGGCAAATCTACAAGCAAATCTTCACACACAAAAATTCATCAGGGAAATCTATGATGCACTATTTGGCCTACCTCAGTGAACAATAACGACCCTTAGTTTGGTTTGATAGTTGACAGGACTCTGGCAATGTTGGACTTCTAGCTAATGTATCTCTATGAAAGGAAGCAAACACCTTTGGATGCAGGACACCAGGCCTCCTAATGTTCTGCTCAAACAGGCCCAAAGCAAACCATAAGTTTATGGTATTCTGTACTGTTGGAAAAAGTGTATTATATTTGTTTATGCAGCATATACATGGTGGCTTTTTTTTATTATTATTATTATATCTTATGCATGACAGAAATCAAACTGAAGCCTACTATTTAATTCCATATCCTATATGTACATCTTTCTCATCCCTGTGTTCCAACCAATCCAACCAGAATGGTCTAATAGCAAAGTCAAACAACAGACAATGCTACGTAGCTAATATCAGCCAATTATTGCTGTCCTTCTGCTATGTTACCTTTGAAAAAGGCAAAAAACCTGATGTTCACCTGGTGGATTGCAGCTATGGGAAGCAAACTTCCACCTGGTACTCAGTTCAGAATTAAGAGAACATCAGAAGATGGAAGTCATTGCTTCACAGAGACATCACTCTCTCAAGATGACATTACTCCCAGCTCCTGCAATCATGTATAAGACATTGACAGGAACACACACAAAAAAAAGAGCTTTCCAGGGTCAGCCCATCAAGACCAGTTTTCTGTCTCCAGCAGTGATAATCGGAGAAGCTGTGCAGGGAGAAGCATGAGACTTGACACTTTCTGCTGTCCATCTCCTTCACCAGCACCCACAATTATTGCGTAAGAGGTGTAAGAGGGTACATCTCTGCTCAGTGCTTTTAGTATATATTTATGACATGATATTCTCTGCCTTTACACAATCCCATGGCAACAAATCCCATAAATTCACTATCTACTTCCATTTAACTGTTTTAAACTGGCCACCTGCTAATTTCATTGAGCAGTTTCTGCTTGTGCTGTAGGATTTAATGAATAACAGATCCACATTCACTTTATTCACTGTTCTACAATTGTGTAAGCCTCAGTTAAAAACCATCACCCTCCAGTGTTCTCCTCTCCAAACTGAAGAGTCAAGCCTTTTTACTTTCTCTTCATAAGGTAGGTGCTCCATTCCTTTAATCATTTTAGTTGCCCTTCCATGTACTTTTTCTAATCCCATAATATTTTTCTTGAAACACTGAGACCACCAGACCTGTACATAGTATTGTCTGAACTACAGCACTTAGAGGTTTTCTTTTATAAAGATTGTTTCCACCAAAGAAAAGAAAATTGGGAAATTGTTAAAAATAAAAACATTTTTAGTGCCTTGTTTTTGAAAAGCTCCACCATCATTTTTCTCTCCAGCTTTAGAAGTAATTCAAAAGGCTTTACTCAATGATGATCACTTACACAAGAATTTCTGTGAAGCAGATCAAAGTCTCTTTATACTGAAATTCCCAGAACTTGTATAATTTTTATTACATAGAGATGGGATAATATTAACCTCTTTGACTTGCAACAGCCATTTACCACACTGAAATTAACACATCCCACTCCAGAATGTTTGATGTGACGTTTGTAAGGGGAAAAAACCCAACATCCAAACAAACCCAAACAAACAAAACAGGGAAGAAGTTGATTTTTGTTTCCTCAAACGCTGCTCATGAAATATGAAGAGAGATTTAATACTCTTCTTTGCTAACAAACTTTCATTATTGTGTCATAGAAAAAATGCTGTCAGTTAATTTAGAAAAAATAGAACCCCCTGTTGGAGCCATTTCCATCTTCCACATCATATAATGTACCACTGAGACAAAGAGCAGTTCAGATCCATTAAATCAAACTTGAGTTTCATAACCCTGAGGACTGTTCAGCCACTGGGCTACAGGGTAAAAGAAGAAACTACACCTCCAGCAACTTATATATCAAATATAGAAGAATGGAAAGTATTTAGTGAACTCAAACCAACTCCATTGATAGCTGTGAGTTGCAGTTTTTGGCAAGTGAATTATTTCTTAATGCCTCACTCAGCTCTAATGATTCCCCTCTAGAAGGTTAAACTGCTGTGAGAAATGTGGTGAAATGTCTATCTTTTGATATCTTCCAAGCCAAACTAAGAGCTTTACAATGAACTGAGCTTTAGAAATGTTCCAGCTATATGCAGAGGGAAAGGAATGCCAGACCAATTGATTTCTTGGCTGCTTAGCAGGAGAAAGAGACAGACTGAGGCAAAAGGAATGGAAAAAAAAATGCAGAAGGAAGAAGGCTGGGATGGAGAGAACAGAAAGATCTTTAACACACTGCCTTATAAAATCTGAAATACAGCCCAGGATTCCCTAGTATGTTCCACATCCATTCTGATTTAAGAAATAATTGTGAAATCTAGAGGTTAAGTGATCATAAAACTCTGTACTACAGAGCCAAGTACCTCTGCACTGGTCAACTCCTATAATCCACCAAAATTCACTATTTCTATTATTCTAAAGCTGAAAAAGCTTCATTAGCTCTAAAGACTCCAGTCCTGACATTTTTAATTTTTTTTTTTAGAAGAGTCAGTAAAGTTCTAAATTTCTTACTTTATATGTTTGCTGCTTTAAAACTCAGGGAATTGCATACAACAAACTTTAATAAAAGAATATAAAGTCAGTCTGATGCTAAGAAAGGTTTGGCTGTTCAATGCTAAACTGAGTGCATGTGTATTTTTTCAGTCTCTGAATACATGATTAATTTCCTCACAGGATCTTTGCTTGCCTATTCCATGAGCAGTATTGAACCTTTACACTGACACCTCCTTCTAGCGTTTTATATGAGATTTAATTAAAAACTAGAAAAGAATTCTGGTCTGCATGTATTTAAACACTATTTGAAAGAAAAATTCTCAAATTTTGAGGGTTTTAACATTTTAAAGAATAATTACAAACTTTTGTAAGATTGTGTTCATATATACTTGGGACAAAATACTAAAATTTTTACTACCTTTATTAAAATACTTAATACAGAGTCTTCAGTCTACACAGTAGGTGACATAGTCAGTGCTATAACTGTAACCACATGATGCCACAATGTGTGGTCCTAAAACTCGGCTATTTCTCATCCCAGTAAAATGTACTAGCATAAGAGCATGAGATCCAGCTTTGATTAAGATTTAAGGTGACCACACTGTAACAAAAAAACACTGCATTAACTATAGCATATAGAAATGTAAGCTGTGGAAAATAAAATTTAGAATTCTGCAAGTAGTAAAACCAGCCAATTGCAAATCAATGATTCTACAGTGACTACCATCAACTAAAATGTTTCAAAAATTATAACTTTTCCTTGTGTTATTGAATTTATATGCCACAAGATCTGAGAAAAAAAAAATCTATTAACTGTCTATTATTTTATTTTTATTTGAGAATATTCTATCACTTGCACTGTCATTTTCCTGACTACTGTCTTTACAGTGATTCAGCATACTGGGAAAGGTGAGTGAATACAAAGAAAATATCTCCTGGAAAACACAAGACAGGTCATAAAAGGAAAAGCTAAGGTAAGCTAAGAAAGTGAGGAAATATCACAGGAGAATAGATGGAAAAAAGCCCACAACTAAATAGGAAAGATTTAAATAGGGGATTCACACAAGAAGGTGATATGCCAGCCCAGCTCGAGTGCCTCTACTCAAATGCATGCAGCTTGGGTAATAAACAGGATGAATTAAGGGCCACTGTGCTGCTGGAGAGCCGTGATGTCGTGGCTATAACTGAAACTTGGTGGGATGATTCCCATGACTGGAACGTAGGGGTAGATGGATATAAGCTCTTCAGGAAGGACAGGCAGGGTAGGAGGGGAGGAGGTGTCACCCTCTACATTAGTGACAAGCTAGAATCCATGGAGTTACATATGGGAAAGGATGATGAGCTGGTTGAGAGAGCATGGGTTAAGATTAAAGGGAAGACAGGGGAACATGATGTTATGGTAGGGATCTGCTACAGGCCACCTGACCAGCAGACCCAAGCTGATGAGGCCCTCCATAGGCAGATAGAAATGGCTTCGTGTTCACAGGCCTTGGTCCTTGTAGGGGATTTTAACCACCCTGACATCTGCCGGAGACATAACACAGCAAGGCACCAGCAATCCAGGATATTCCTGCAGTGTGTAAATGACAGCTTCCTCCTCCAAATGGTAGAGGAACCCACAAGGAAAGGGGCTATGCTGGACCTTGTTCTGACTAACAGGGAAGGGCTGCAGTGACCACAAGGCTATAGAATTTAAGATCCTCAGGTCAGCTAGGAGGATGTACTCCAAGCTTAACGACCCTGGACTTCAGGCATGCAGACTTTGATCACTTCAGGGATCTGCTGGCCAAAGTGTCATGGGACAAAGCCCTAGAGGGTAGGGTGGCCCAGGACAGCTGGTTCAAGGATCACCTTCTCGTGCCCAGGAGCAAACTATACCGTAAAAGAGAAAGGCAGGAAAGAATGCTAGGAGACCTGCCTGGATGAACAAGGAGATCCTGGACATGCTGTCACGCAAAAAGAAACTACAAGGAGTGGAAAGGACAGCTAGAATGGGGGGCATACAGGGAAGCTGCCTGAGTAGCAAGAGACCTGGTTAGAAAAGCTAAAGCTCAGTTAGAATTAAATCTAGCCAGGGAGATCAAGGGAAACACCAAGAGTTTCTATAGGTATATCAATGGCAAGAAAAAGACTAGGGAAGGTGTGGACTCCCTCAGAAAGGTTATGGGAGAACTGGTGGCAAGTGGTACTGAGAAGGCCGAGGTTCTCAATGACTTCTTTTC
>VWZY01002472.1:374328-411828 GCA_013399075.1 Chloroceryle aenea
CTTGGAGGTTTTTAAGACCAGACTGGATGGGGCTCTGAGCAACCTGCTCTAGTGGGAGGTGTCCCTGCCATTGGCAGGGGGCTTGGAATGAGACGATTTTTAAGGTCCCTTCCAACCCTGACAATTCTATGATTCTGTGATTTATTTTCTTCCTTCTAATGGCAATCTATGATATCAAATGTATTCAGAATTAGTTTTTCAGGGACCAGTAGTAGTAGTTACTAACATGAAAATTGTCAGTCTTCCATCTAACCCTTTCAGAGTTAGTATTTCCAATAACTGATAATAATATCATTGTTTTACATTTTATTCTTCAAAGTTCTAGGTGCAATGATCATCAAAGCACTTGCATGCATAGGTAATTTTAAGCATCTGAGTATTCATGTGAAACTATCATCAAGGTTTTCATAAGCATATGATGAATTACATTATTGAATCCAGACAAGGATTCTCAGAACCTTTTACAATCAAGTTAAGGGCTTTACATGTAGTGAAAAGATAGTGAAGACACCAAGAAGAGTTTATAACTATTGGTTTAAAGAATATTAATGTTTTTGTTCTAAACATTCCCCATGAATGTCTGAAAGCACATTTTCTTCAATATATCTTCATCCTTTTACTAATTCTTTGGTTACTTTAGTGCTATTATATATCCAACTTGCTCTATTCTTTTTTATAGACCTATAAAGAAAGGCAGTTGGGTCTTGTGGGATTGCGGGGCGGGAAGGGGGAGCAGAGGAGGAGAGGGGATGGTGGTGATAAAATGTAATTCCTCTGAACACCTGCTGAGTTTAATTGCACTACAGCTGGTGCTGATTGTAAGTGGGTAAGGGAGGAGTAAGGGGGGGGTTACCGACTGATTTGCTGTCATTACATCCAGTTTTATTGTCCTTTTTTTTTTTTTTTCTTCTGTATTATTCTTACAAGTTAAAAGAGACTCTGAGTCTGAGGGATTAGGGACCTAAACCAAAGAGGAATCTTGTGATCTGTGAGCAGAATAAGATGTGGTGTTTCCTGGATGAAGAGATCTGAAGAGAGCATATGTGAACCTCAAGAGCAAGACTGATGATCCCAACAGACAAATTGCCACAGTATGCAGCATTCACTAGAATGAAAGGTTTATAGGTGAGATATTTAAAGAGGTCACCACGCCCAGAGCATGTGGGTCTGCAATGAAATACAAGACAGTGCTTGAGATGAAGGAGCTCTGGTCATTCAAAAGGGATAGCAAACCAAGCAGAGAAATTTTCAAGCAGGTTCTCATTCTGCAAGAACGTAAAAGATAACAAAGTATGATGGAGTTTAAAAAGTATAGCATCAAGGCACTGTGGAATAAACCCCTGTTCACAAAATTGATAGAAATGGGCACTGAGAAATGGACTGCCATAATCTGATAATTGCTGGGGACAAGCCACTTTAATATAGAACAGTGTGATGCACAAAGTTGTGGTTTAAAGACTTTATTTTAGACTATGCTAAGAGAGACCACAGAACAGTACAGCTGGGTTATTCCCCTAGAAAACAAAACAAGATCCAAAACAACCCACATCCCCAAATTTTGGATTAGATTGTAAGCAGCTGGAGGAGGTAAAAATGAGATGTAAAGCAGCAGGAAAAGAGATGGAGAGATGTATTTCAGGACTCGATAATTTTTACAGAACATGAATGCTAATAGCAGTTTTAAATAACCTTTGGAGAAGGTTAGGGAGTTATCATTCAGTGATGACAGATGTAGGAAGGAGAATTTGCTTTAAATTTGGTACATGAAAATGCAGAGTTTTACATTTTCAGAACTACAGTAAATAAAACTTTAGACATATCACTTCAAAATGTATAAATTAAAATACTTTTTTTTTTTACTATCAAAATAACAAACTGGTTGTATTTAAAATAAATCCCTTTCAGGAAATGTTTATCCAAATAAAAAAAAATCTGTAGATTATTTTTATGCGTATTAAGTGGAATATGGGCTTATTGTAAGCCCTGATAAAGTCAATAAGAAGATTCAAGATAGGAGGATACAAATGTTTGCGGTACATCACAACAAGAAAGAACTTGGACATGTAATACTGCTAACTAGTGACAGAATAAAGAGGGGCACAGGAAAAAGATGGGGTAGTGTTTGCCTGGATTAAATAGAGACAAACAATAGTGGATAGAGTGACCTTTCTCACCACTGGAAAAATTTATACCCAGAAGAATCACAGAATGGCTTAAATTGGAAAGGACCTTAAAGATAATCTAGTTCCAACCCTCCTGCAGCAGGCAAGAGCACCTTCCACTAGACCAGGTTGCTCAGAAACTCATCCACCCTGGTCTTAAACACTTCCAGGGAGAAGACATCCACAGCTTCTCAGGGAAACCCATTCCAGTATCTCACCACCCTCAGAATAAAGAGCTTCAAAAATGTCCTTCCTCTTCCCTTGGCAATTAAAGAAGGAAATAGTTGTCATCTTCACTTCAGTGATGCTAACATTATTTTGCATACAGTAGGAAAAGAAAATGGTTAAGTTCCAGAGTGCTTATCATGTTATTTTTCATTGTCCTACTCATGCTTAAAGCTTAGTAACTCTAACTCCAACTTTGGCAACAAAGCTGGTTCTGATTCATAACCTAATCCTCACCATCATTTCTACCTTGAGTTACATAAGCAATGATGGATAATCAGCAGTAAGGGTGCTATCAGATAGAAGAATAACTTTAAAAGCATGCTAATCTCCTGTGGGAAGAAAACAAGACTGGAAAAGAGAAATAACCAGAAGGAATAAAGGCACAGAAATGAGAACTGTCCCAGAGAGGTGAAAATACCAGTCAGCTGTCTGAATCAGCCACCAGCTTGTTTCAATCATCAGTCTCCCAGTGAGAACCTGTGTGCTGGAAGCTGTGTGAAATCAGAGGCATGCTGCCAGGATGGCAAGGAACTGCTTCCATGCAGACTCCTAACTCAGTGGAATGTTCCCTCCTTCTGTTGTATTACAAGGGAATAGAAAGCTATGATAGTGGATTAGTGCCAAAGTCAAGGTGTAGGCATCACCCTGGCAAAGTGTGATTCATTATAGCTGGGAGCAGGTCACACAGTAGATGAGTAGCATTATTTCTAGACAGAGCTACTCACTGCCTGATAGTGAGAATAGAACCCTAAGGGAATGGAATTGCTTTGATTTTTTTCAGTTCCTGCACCAGCTTGATTCCTTCCTACCCTGCTAACTATAGGCAGAGAAGAGATGATTCTTGATCCCATGACTTCATGCTTGATTTAACCCACAAGCCAAAGTTCCCTAAGGCTCTCCAAGTTTGGGTTACTAACTGTTCTTGCAAGTACACATAATATGTTCCAGTGCTTTAGATTCCTCAGTGCTAGGGAAGGGAAACCTCCACAGAGCTCATCTGCTCAAGCAAGCTCATCATGTAGATAAATATATTCTCAATGAAAAAAAAAAAACCAACAACAAAACAAACAAGGCACATAGCACTACAGGCACACAGTAAAAGGAATGGAAACAGCTTCCTGCCTGCCAGGAAACTTTACAGGAAAAGTTCCCCAGTATAGATCCTTGTTAACAAACAGTAAAAAATGTAGATGCTTTAGAACAGGTAGTAAAGGCCTGAAAGCATAATCAGTGTCCCAGCAGCTTAAACTGCTGTGACAGTCTCTCCAATTCTATTATCTACATTTCAGACACATTTCCCATCTTCATTTTCAAATGCATAACAGAAAATAATGGGCAATTAAAAGTGAGTAGATCTTATGTGCATCTGACCATCAGATAATTTCAGCTATGAAAGACTTACTCTGTAGCTATTTTGTAGTTGCTCAGGTAATAGTTTAAGAGTTTTATTTCTATGAACCAATGTAAGGTTTAATTAGTCATGATACATAATGACAAACAGCAGAATTAACATTTTTAATAGTATTACCCATGTCAACTAGTCTTTGATCATCAATGAAAACACAAGTTTCTAAAACTTCTTGGAGCACATTTTGCCAGAGTGGCCCACTTTAAAGCTGGCATTCCATTAACATTCCCTAGGTCTGGAGTTCAAAGATAGCTCTACCCTATATCCTGAGGAGGAGAGAGGATATGAAAAAAAGGAGATAGGGCATCTTCAACTGAATTGAATAAAACACACTTGCAAAGCCATTAATTACCTACTGAGGGTTTACAGTCTTATGACAATAAAAAGCTGTGATTTAATTTTGATGTGCAGCAACATCTTTGTTGAGATCTGTCTACAGTTAGCCCATATCTGGGGCTAAATTATAGCAGTTACTCTATTACCCAATGACCCTTCCTCAACAGAGATAGGAAATCAGGAAAAGGATAGAAGACCCATAGGTTGAAACAAAGGCAGATTTAATGAAAGAGCCAAACTAATACCAATATAAAATATGCAAAGTCATTCTCAGCCCTAAATGTATGGTAATCACAATAAAGAGGAAGGCAACCTTCAGGACAAGGAAGAATATGTATAGTTTGGGGAGAAGTCTAAGCAGATACCAAAGTACACATCCTCCATTCTAGGCAAGCTTCCCCCTTCATCCTGAGCATGATATGTATAGTTTGGGACACTGTAGCCAACTCAGGTCAGCTGCCCTGGCTGACTCCAAACTGCTAATACCATGCCAAACTAGTTACAGAAGAAATCTACTGGTGGTTAGATGCTGTGTAAGTCTGAAATTAATTCTGGGTAGGTTTCTGAGAAACTTACCCTCCTCTTACTATAGTTCTTACAGGACTGATGGGCATTTCACCAGTACTGTATGGCTTTACACAGTACATTTTTCCAGATTTTGAATCAAAGACTGGAACTTGAAATGCTCCAGAGCAAGCACCCCTTGCATTAGTATCTTCACCCTAACTCCTGCATTAGTACTTAGGTAATCCTGAAGGGAGCTGATAAAAAGACTGGAGCGGGCCTGTTTACAAAGGCCTGGAGTGAAAAGACAAGGGGGAATGGTTTGAAATTAGAAAGGAGTGGATTTAGATTAGAAATAAGGAGGAAGTTCTTTACCAGGAGAGTGGTGGAGCACTGGAACAGGTTGGTGGTTGAGGCCTCATCCCTGAAGACATTCAAAGTGGAGCTTGACAGAGATCTGAGCACCCTGCTCTCAGCAGGGAGGGCTGGGCCATATGACCTCTAGAGTTCCCTTCCCACCCAGACATTTCTATCTGGCCACTGCTATATGAGGAACACCTGTTCATGACCATGTTAATGAGAATCCTTTGCTCTTACTTCTAGAGATTTTACATTAACAGACTAATATAGCTGAAGGTTTCCAATGAAGTACTCATATTTTTTCTTGTAGTGGTGCTGGGATGTAAAATATTTATGATGCTATTTGGAGTGTTAAAAAATTCTGTAATTTCCTTTCAGGGAAGAGGATGATAGGGTAATTTTGTGATTTGGAGTAGCTAGATCCTGAAAGTTTAACAAACACACTGGAAAGAATTCTTGGAAACAAAAATGTCTTGCTATTTACAGAACTCATAACCCTGAAATGTGAAGAGAGTTAGCTGGTTGAGTACAAAAATAGGACTTATTAATCTTAACTCTTTTCAGGCTCCAAAGAATCCACATTTGGATACTCGATTATTATTGACTCAATAATATGTAAAATACGTAAGAATTATAAGTGAATGAAGATTAACAGAGACTGCACAGAAGTGCAATATGGAACTGGAACTGTATTTGAATCTACACACAAATATACACAAGATGATGAGGAGAGGGAGAGGCACCAGCATAAGGAAAATCAGTAAGTTTAGGCCTTAACCTTTCTGAAATTACTATATTATTCCACATCCTGTCTTCAGCATTTTCAGTGGTCATTAAACGTTAGCTTTTCTAAGAAAATGAAGGGTGTTTTCTTTGAAAAGACAACCAGGAACAGTTACTGCCAAATTACTAGGATTTTTAATACAATATTCCCAAGAATTTTTCTTCTCAGAACTTTCTGAAAATATAGTATTGCTGTCTGTGATTCATAGAAGTTAAACTGGGGTGAAGAAAGAAGGGCTCATGACATACCTTCACAAATTACAGCCTCGGTGTTCTTCTGTATGATCCAGTAACATTTTCTTCTAGATTCCTAAAAGCTTAATTTTCTCTTTTTCTTCCTGTCCTGCTGGGAAGTGACTATAAAATAGGATACTGCAGCAACAGAAGGAAAATGGAATTTGGATGAAAGATGAGCTATATACACAGACTTTGAGGACTGCTTTCATCATGAAGCTTAGGAAGTATTTATAATTTTTTCTTTCCCTTTTGCTTCTGCTGCCTTAGTTAAGATTTTTCTCCACTGAACACATTCTACTGCAGGTTTGTGCAGCTGTGTTTCAGGTCTCAATTCTAAAATCTTGAATTCAGTAAGGACTTTTCAGATTAGCCCACTTTAGGTATTTTCAGCCACCCTTTTTCTTCTCCCCACTCCCAAATTCTTCTCAATCTGTGCTCAACTGTTTGAATGTAAACTTCTGTGAGGGGAAAAAAACAGAAGAGCCTGACAGTGGCACATAGTATATGAGATGCATAACATCTAACAATTCCAATTATTAGTAAGTGTTCTTGCTTTAGTAACACAAATAAGAGAAATATCTATTTCTTTAAATATGTGTTCCAAATGTGTATCTTTAAAGAAAACCATACAACTGAAATGAGAGCAAAAATATAATAATATTAATTATAAAAAAAGGACAGGAAGGAATCATATAAGGCCTTCTATTAGACAAACAAAAATGAAAACCCTTCAAAGAAAACAAGATATGGCCTAGAGTTAAATTAACATCTCTACAAAGTTGGGAAGCTTACTTTTCTTGACCCTCTCAAAACATATAAACATCAATAAATGAAGACCATCTTGTTGTGAAATGATATCCAAAGAATAGTGTTTGGTAACTAAATGGTGAGAGGAAAAAAAATAGATACAGCTAAATTCTAAATCTCTTCAGTGACCATATGCAGTCAAGTAGCAGAACAGAGGCTGTGTTTCCCAGAAAACAGACCTTGAATATGGCTTCTATTTCATGTCAGCAACTTCATGCTGGGGATGCAATCAGCTCCCAGTAGCTGTGTTTGACTTTTGGTTGACTTTTCATGATAAGGTATCACCACACCTTTGAAAAGAGTTTGGGAGATTTCCATACTTCTGCCCTGTCTTTGTGCTCGAGTATAATGCATATTTCCTGAAGAGATGATTTTCTGCAAGAAATACCACCTCAAAACCGTCAAGCATGTTTAAAAAGCCCTTCAGCCCTTCATTTTTTTAAATAGTTATTTAAAACTCATAACAGGCAAAGATGGAGGGGAACAATAAAATAAATTATTTCAGCTTTTCCTAAGATGTCCATCTCAACACATTTGCAGCATTAGGACTTGGAACATTTCAGTCTCAATGGAGGAAGCAGTGAGAGTTTCTGCTGCTGAGTAATAATCCTAGCCTGTGACAAAGTCAGGAGGGAGAAAGAGACCAAGGATTCTAATAATCTTCTGTTGTGACAAACACAGTATGCAAACAGATAAGGATGCCAATAGCTGATCTCGTCAGGATAATATATGAACTGGCACACAGCAAACACCCTCGTGTATTCAGAGTTTGAAAAAAGTGAAAATGTGATTCATATTGACTTTAGGCATTCTGTTCAAGTCTTTTTTTGTTGCTTGAGAAAAAGAAAGTCTGCCAGAAGTTACCTTTATAACTGTTAATTAACAGAACACATACTCTGTCCAGTTCTGAGACACTGTTCAAGAGCATCCTGAAGAATAACAGCTCACACAGATAAGAGCCAAAAATTATTCAATATTGTGTTTAACTAATCAAAGATTTGAGATTTCACTGCAAGACACTTCTCAGAGCTTTCACAGAGACAAAGCACTGAGAACTAAAGGACAATTTGGGAAAGGTATACAAAACCCCAACAGTGGGAAGCTGGAGAAAAACAACTTCACATTAGAAGGACACATTTTTTAACACTACAAGGGTATTTACTCAGTGAAACGAGCTAACAGTGGAAGCCATGTATCTGTTCAGCTCTTTCAGACTGCAGGCCTTGCTGGAAAAATGTGTTGCTGCCAATAGAAGATACTGGGTTAAAGACACGAGTAACTGGGTGAAATTCAATGGCCTGCATTACAAAGAAAGTCAGACTGATTGCATAGTCCCTCTGAACTTCAGATCTACTTGTCAACAAAAGGTATGCATCTGGATATGTAATTTATGCAACAAGGGCCCACATTTGACTTCTTTTAACTGTATGAGCGTCCTGGTTTGGGTGAGATCTAATTCTGTTCAGTGATTTAATTTTTCAGCTAAGTTCTTCCAACTGCATTTTCTGAAGTTAGCAGCATGTTTTCTCTGGCAGTGGCTGCTTCCAGCAGTGATAACGCTCGATGTTTAGAGTCACTACCTGATGTGCAGACCAAGGTCACTGCTGGATCCTGTGCACCACGTTGCAGAGTGCAGAAGGTAAAAGGCGGCACCTGCAGGGAGGAGCAGACAGGGCAGGCGACCCAAACTGACCAGCGAGGGGTTCCAGCCCATATACATCATATTCAGTATTAAGCTGAGGGATCACAAGGTTCTTGCCCCTCTCTTTGCCCACTTTGCTCAGGTCCTCTTCTGGTTTCTTCCTTGGAGCAGCTGAGGAGGACTCTGCCCATTCTGCCTTCAATCCCAATCAATGTGTTCCTGAGTCCAGAACCAGAATTCAGCTCCTGAACACAGATTAAGTCTTCATGGGACCTAGTATGGGACTTTCCTGGTGCCTGCTCCACAGCATCAGTGGTGATGATGATGTAACTACCAGCAGGGGGAAGGGTGTTGGATTCGATACTGGGTTTGTATATATTNCCTTAGTTCATATTTTCCTCTCTCATAACCACTCTGGGTGTTTTTTGGTATTTGTTTTCTTTTCCTTTGGTCTCATACTCACTGGTGGGTTTTAGCAAGGCAACATGCTCTAATCCTTGCAATATATATAAATAAATGGAGATGTTGAGATCCCATCAGGCTGTTTTATACTCAATAAAAATTTTTAGACCTTGGATTCAAAAGAGACTTAGGTGGAAGTTTCAAGGTGAAGTCCTTCTNGAGCATCTGTTATAGGTCTAAGGGGCTGCCCTGACCCTAAACCGTGACAAAGAGTTCCACAATAAATTTGTCCCACTATCTCCAGTTCACCTGGCCAAGTAAGGGCTGGATATGAATGTAATACTAATTCATTTAGTAGCTGGTTTTGCCTCCTTTACTTACATTGAAAATAGGCAGTCTTTCAGAAAACTTTTAAGGGTTTATATTACCTGAATCCTCTGCTGACAAAGGATTTTAAAATAAGTTATAAATTATTTTTAAATAAATCAACTTTGCTGCTTTTTTATATATTAATCATGCATCAACACTTCAAACATTTTAACAATGGAAGTCTTTAGTTTAAAATTCTTGAAGTAGAATTGTATATACCTTTTATGACATGTCTTTAAAAAATATGTAGGCCTGACAAGTTGAGCATTGTTAAGCAGGGAATACTGGATAGATTGGTCCAGACTGTGGCCTGAGTGCAGAACTTCTCCATTTCCTTTCTCCCTTAGTAGTAGAGATTTGTAAACAG
Source organism: Chloroceryle aenea (assembly GCA_013399075.1). NCBI lineage: Eukaryota > Metazoa > Chordata > Aves > Coraciiformes > Cerylidae > Chloroceryle > Chloroceryle aenea. The sequence goes on from VWZY01002472.1 coordinate 383,934, forward strand.
TACAGAAAAAGTAACTAACTAAATACATATTTCAGCTTTAAATATTGATAGCTTTTCATTATATTATCTTTTATTTTTTATATATATATTTAATTTTTTTTCTCCTTAGTTCATATTTTCCTCTCTCATAACCACTCTGGGTGTTTTTTGGTATTTGTTTTCTTTTCCTTTGGTCTCATACTCACTGGTGGGTTTTAGCAAGGCAACATGCTCTAATCCTTGCAATATATATAAATAAATGGAGATGTTGAGATCCCATCAGGCTGTTTTATACTCAATAAAAATTTTTAGACCTTGGATTCAAAAGAGACTTAGGTGGAAGTTTCAAGGTGAAGTCCTTCTCCTGGTGAAACTCTTTTTTTTTTCACTTCTTCTAGGGGACTTTATTTTACCTTTGTTCTCATAATATGTATTTTCATATATGAACAATACACCTGCTTTTGCTTGATTAGTTGCAAGAAAACAAAAGGGTCTTGGTCTATGTATAGGTTACCTAGAGGACATCTCCATTTAAGTAACAGTACCATCCACAAGTAAATTTATGTTCCCTTCAAAGTATTTTTTGTGTATTTTATACCAAGTACGTATAAGTTGCTTTTATTTATCATATTGCCTATTAGACTGTTTTTAAACAAAATGCTTTATTCTCTTCATGATACAGTTCTTATGCTGATTAGTAGTTGGTTAACCTGGTTCTCATCAGTGCTCTTCTGTACTAGAAGAGATGACAGAAGCTTATGGACCTCTATCCTAAGTGACTGTATCTTCTTCCCAGACTGATGCCCTATGTTCTCAAAAGAAATAAATAAAGCACAAATTGAATCTTAACTGGATTATACATTTCTGTTTTCTTATGAGTTCAGACCACTTACATTGAACTTCTGGTCACTAAGAAATAATTAAGCACTCCATCTTTCATAACAAAATATTCACCCATGGAAGTAGAGGTTTAATAGCATAATAGCATAGTTAATAAACCATATTTAAACCCAAAATTTTTAGTTATCAATACCTAACTCTTTCACAAACTACTTCCTGCATCAAGGTCTCTTGCCAGGGTAATGAGATGCTCCATCATGAAGTTATATATAATTCTGTCAAAATAATCTTAGAAAGTATATAATTTTGAATCACTGTTGGAAACAGAGACATGAGCAACTGCAAATGTGTTCTTCTAAACTGGGAACGTAATATAGAATTAAATGCAAATGACTAAGTTAATGCAACAGTATGATCGAGATGTGACACAAACAAATGTCATTAAATTCAAAGTATGGTTCCCACAGCAACCATAATTCTGCTGCTTTGCACTTTCTGTACATATTGTATTGTATTTCTGTGCTATATACTGTGCAGTATTAACTTCACCGTGCTTTCACATATTCTCTCTGTGACTGAATGATGGTTGTTCTGGGAATCAAAACTGAGTTTCCTATTTTTGTTAATTTAAAATCTCCACAATAATGTTGTTGGGTTTTTGCTTATGTTTTCTTGTTTGTTGTTTGGGGTTTTTTTTCTGTTTAACTTCCTTTGGTTTTGCTAGTTGGTGTGTTGGGGGCTTTTTTGTATTATTTCAATATATCTGGCCTAGCTAAAAGTCACTGCTTTGCAGGCGAGTATGTATTTGAGCTACAATCAGACCCATGAGTACATTTAAATTAATTTCATTTCACTAGATTTTAGTCAACTGGAGGTTTTTTGCACTTTTGGCCTTTTCCTTCCCAATTTCACAGCCTGAACCTTAGTTTCAAACCAAAATGATAGAGGTCTTAAAGACAAAAAAGGAAAAAAAAGTCATTGTCTGGATCTCTATTTCCACCATGTTAACCCATACAGAAGGGATAATCAGCAGGAGCTCTGTAGGCTACCTACTGAGGCCATGACACCAATTTAAATTTGACAGGTTCATTATGGCACAAATTTTGGACTGAGCACCTAATTAGCATTCACACATTCAAATGAACACCTTAAGACAACAAGAAATGTCTTGCATTGGCCAGCTGCTTTATTTTTACCAATTTATTTCATTTTACCTCCCTATATACATTAACCCAAGAGAGACACTAACCATAGCATACATTAAATTCAGAACTTGCTAGTACCAAACCAGAGCTCACACACTTTGTGTGATAAAACCTGACAGGAAAACAGATCATCACTTTAAACAGATTGGGAGTTTTTTCATGAGCTCTCTGTTAAAATGCCTGCCATCATGAGAAAGAAGCAATTTTATTTTTCTTTTTCCCTGCTCTTAACATTTTTTATCACTAGCTTTTAATGGTATTTATTTCTACAAAATTGAGGAATGTTTATGCTTTGCATTTATTTCTACAACCTATCTCAAACAGACTGTACCTCATCAAAATTAAGGGAAGTTTTCTGAAATTTGTAACCAGCAGCTTTCAGTACTTTCTCCTTATATGTGCCTATTATGTCTTGATGTATAAATAGTCTAAGGAAATTTTTCCTACCATCTACTCTTGAAAACTATAATTCTGTTTGATTTCATTTTGCTGAAACTGCTGGGATGCAAGCTCATGGTAATGATTTTTTATAAGCAGAGGAGCACACACTGGACAGGATTAGTCCTGGAGTCCTTCCTCAAAATGTTCTGAACTGTTTCTTCCAATTTCTCCATTTCAGGGCTTACTTATGAAGAAAGCTAGAGGGAAAATAAAAAAAAAAAGTTTCCCAAAATGTGCCAAGTCATGATTCATATTGGTCTGAACAGAGAATCTAACTCAGTGTAAGGTATAAGTAGTGAATATGTAGTAAACACAGGTAAACTGAATCACAAGATTTTGAAGACAGTAGCAAGGCATTTTATTTTTAAAACAAATTACTAAGATACTCTGAATGACACTTTGATTTATTGAATTTGAGATTTTAAGCATTGTTTTAATAATTCTGTTCCAAATAGCTTTTCAAGTCTAATAAAATTGCCTATGCTTTATTTCAAATTGTTGCCCATGGCAGACCTTGCAGAGTATTCCTAAAAGCAATGTACAAAATATTATGTATGATTTAAATAAATAATTACATTGAATTGAAAGCATACCTAACTTTCAGCACTAAAAATAGTAATGGAATCTTCTTAGATAGAATTATATTGATAGAATTACATTGTAGTTTCTCTCATCTTTGATTAAATACAGCAAGTGAGCTAAGATATTATAAATTATTTCTGTTTTCCCCATGTAAATTTTCATTTGTGTTCCAAAACTGGTCTCAGTCTGTTATTGTCTGGGGTTTTTTTTCTTTAACAGAGATACTGTTCTTTTGTAACATTTTGTTTTTAATTTATTCTTGTCTTATTCTTTTCTCTATGCACTGAAACACAACTTGAGTTAGTAAAAGGATTACCTACTCATAACATGCAGAGTATTGGGATGTATCTAGCAACAGTTCTTGCCTAGTATTCCAACTTTCTTTATTTTGTGTAACAAATGGGAATAAAAAATGTATTTGTGCAGAAAAGGGAATAAGCATTTAGGATTTACCAAAATACAGGTGAAATAGTAGCTTGCCAGTTTTTTTTTTAAATCAGTACAAATATAAAACCAATTAAATCCTTAATTCTTACCTCATGCCAGTACCATCTGAACCAAAGATTATGCGACCAAAGAGCAAGCTCTGACTGCACACAGAAATGCCTGTGGATTAAACACCGTAAGTCACACAGAAATGTGTATCTGGTGGTACACATCCTAATAACACAATTTCCATGCATGCCTTGAAAGATCAAGACTAAAACAGACTTGAAGATTTAATCCTTGCAAAATAAAAATGAAACAAAAACGTGGTGTAATGCTTGGATTTGCATCAGTAGCAAATTAGAACAGTTGTAATTCAAACCCACGCGTCTGAACGCACTATCATTTTAAAACACTGCTTGAAAGAAACATAAAATACATGTTAAAAATAGGCAAAGTATAGCATAAGAATTAACACCATATGAACAAATATGAAAAGCTGAGGTATATGTTGAAATAGAGCATTTTAAAATCATTTACTTCATGTAAAGGAGATATTGGTGTCAATGAACATTTATGAATGAATGAGCTTTTCAGGAGATTCAAACACAAATGCACCTTGTGCACTATAAAAGGTTTCAATTTTGCTATTTTCTAAACACAGAAAAATGTATCCCCCCCCATTCAGAATATTGAATGTCTTATGAAAAGTGAAAGGTCATTTGTAACTGTCCAAAGGATTGATGGAGTTGAGATACCTCCTTGACCTTCACCCTGCACTCATAAAGAACAGTCTCAGATGACAGAGCATCAGGCAAGTTTTCAGAAAATGTCTTTTCTTATTTTATATTGCATAGCAGGCTTGTTACCTGATATTTTTCATAATTGTATGTCAAGATTTAATTACTTCATGTCTTCCCTCATTAAAAGTAAACTGTCATCTAATACCACTCAGCTATGTTTGTGATTTGCACTAATTCAAGCATTTCTGTCTGCTTTTTGCCATTGTTTTCCATCTCAGTTTCTACAATAAATGCTTTGGAGGCCTACACAAACAATGTCAAGGTCAAATCTTACAAATACAAAAATTCTTTTTCAATTACTTATTGTCAGTTAAGGATGCACATTATAAAACTAGTTCAGAGTTTCTTTTTTTTTTTTTTCTTCATATTATATTCTTCACATAATGCAAGTGGGAATGCAAGCTTAAGTTGTTAAAACAACAAACTTCATCAAGAATTGTGAGAACATGCAGCACATCACATTTTAATCCTCCTACTTTATTTTCAGGCATATGGCATATTAGGGAAATTGTATACAAAATATACTATTAACAATATGCTGGAAGTAAAATAAAATTTACTCAAAGGTAAATCCTTTTACTGTTATATTCTTTTGTCCTACCAACAGGGAGAGTCAAGGACATACAGCTTAATGGTCCACTTACCAAGAAACAAGAAGGCAAAGAATTCATTTATCAATCTTGAGTATGAAGTGTCACTCTCCTTACTGCCCTGCAGAAAGCTTGAGTGTGCCAGGCAGCAAAAGAGGGAAAAGAGAAGAAAGATGCAAAGAGGGAAATAAAAAAAAAAAAAAGGTTTTGCTAAAAGGGGGGGAGAAAGGAANGAAGAGGATGGAGATAGGAAATGGGAAAATAGATAATGACCAAAAATACATAAATAAATTTAAGAGTGATTATTGTTCCTTTGATAATTACTTTCTCACTCATTTTAGAGGTAGTAACATATTATATATATTGTTGAAAAGCAAAATTTCTTAATAATTTTTTGGAGAACCCAAGCAAACCTTCACTGAGAAGTCAGATTTACCTTTTATTTGATGTGTTACCTTCACATCAGTGAAAACTGCTATACCATTACCTGGCTGCAGAAGTAGTTTAGATCCATGGGGTGGGAAATAGGACCCATGGTAATCAGTTGATCTTGACCACGCTTACTCTAATTCTTTAAATGCCAAATCCTTCACTTTTTCTCCATCTCAAATGCTTCCTTGATGCGGTTGTAAAAGGTTTGTTAAGCTGTCATATGAAAGTATCTGTTTTCAGAAATCCCCCAAATCCTTTTTTGTACATCTAGCATTCTTGTACATGGACTACAACACCAAAACCTATATTTCAATGAAAAGCAAGTTTATCATTAGGGTTTGTTCATAAATTTGTTAATTTTGTTGTATTTAAAACAAAATGCTGTGGGATTTTTAGTCCATTCTTCCACATTGTGAGAAACCTGTATTAAATTCCTTCTTTTGCCTTAAGAAACTCACACCAGTTTCTCCCATCTCCCATCCTTGACTACCAACCAATAAACTCTGGCAAAGGCCAGAATGGGAATGTAATCTTCCAGTTTGGGAGAGGTTAATTCTGAATGGTTACTTCATTCCAGCAAAGCATTCTCAGAATATTTTAAAAATATAATAATAAAACCCCCAAACTTTGAAGAATTTCAGTACTTCAGTCAGTGAAAAGGAAAGAACATCTAGAACCCCCATATTAATAAAAAAGCTGAAATCACTAGAATGTTTGGGTTGAGGCAGGGGAGAATAAAAATCTAAATCAACAACAGTTCATACATGAGCTTTCAATATGCTCATATTAGCAGAAAAAGCATTTAGCATTATTTATAAGGTCTAAGAAAACTGTTTGGATCTACAGTGTCCAAGAGTCTAAACAAAGAGCATCTGGAGGAGTCTAAACCAAGAACATAAGGTATTATTGTAGTTTCCCCAAGCCATGTGTTTCTGACTGGAAAGGTATGCAGAGTTTTTTGGTTTTGTTGTTTTTATTTGTTGTTTGTTTGTTTTTTGGTCGGTTGGATTTTTTACTGACACACCTTCTGCTTCCAGGATCTTAACTAGATTTTAGTCGAGTCCTGTGTGATTTACTATATGGAAATTAAAATGATTTGAAGTATAAAACTTTTTAGTTTACTCTATCTGCTTGGTCAGATGAGTGGAACCTGCTTGTGGTGACTATTTTTTTTTCCTCAATCATGTATGAAAATGATTTTTTAAATTTTTTTTTTTATTCTTTGACTTAAAGAAAAGCTGATTTTTTATTATCTTTTGTCTTTGGCTAGGAAATCACAGTTAATAAGTTTCACAGATTGCAATAAAGCCCTTGAGAAACTGTGTGCTGTCAAACATAATTTTAAGGTCTACTATACAATATGTTTACATAGCTTATTGAAGTGCAGTTGTCTCCCAGCATAGATATTTATTAAAAAAAAATAATAGAAGTGTAGCATCTCAAAACTAATAGAATTTAATATATTTGTTTAAATACAAATATAAATGTGAGAAGATATATTTAGACATCATGTGCAGCAAAATATGTGTCTGTAATGTAAGAAAATTTCCTGTGGAAAATGCCAGCAAGATTTTAAAGCCATATGACATTACCTGAACTGATCTAAAACTTGTTAAAGTCAAAAGACCTTGGGAAGTCCTAATATATTAAAAAAATATTTAGTTGACTAGCATGCCTGGATCAGTGTACATAGAGAGGACTAGCAACATATAATTTTGTTCTGATCAACTTAAGTTCTTCTGTAGTATTAGTTTTTGGTTTTAGACAGGTTATGGGTGCCTGCAGCTGAGAAGATGTGCCTTTACTGGATATCTTCATGTGACTGAATCCTTTTGTACCATGGAAGGATTTAGTGTGAGATAATGACTTTTGTTAAGATTCTAGCAAATACAGTATTTATGTCTATATGCTACTATGCCTTTCAATACACTACAGATATAAACAATACCAGGGTAAAATGATAAACAATTTTTTAATGTCTTCTAACTGCTGTTTCACATACTTTTTTTATTTTATTTTATTATTACCTCCAGTGACAACTATTACAGAAGTAGTTTTTCCTTAATTTTATTTTTCCTTCTAGTACTTGTGAAAAGAGTTGGGGCTTGTTCCCCAGCAGTCTAATTAAAGCTGAATTTTGTTATCAAAAGGATGCGGCAGTATGAGAGAAGGTGAGAATGTGGATAAGTTCATCTGCCACTCACGTGAATTTACAACGTGCAAACCTAGGCAAACAGAAGTACCCATGGCCACTTAGCTGTGAAAACATTCATTGCTCCAAGCATAAGGGCAATGCAGTCTTACAGAAGTTCAAAAGTTATTCTAGAAAATATCTGTGATTATCCACTTAAAAAGAAAATGAAAGTTTAATGACTTTTTATTATGAACAGCATCTAAAGATAGTAATGAAATATCCAAAATATTTGTTTCATACTCACAATCCGTTTGGCTAGTGGAGGCAAAATAAATAATATGTATCCATCCAATCTCTTTCCAAAAGAAATTTTCTTCTGCAATACTGTCCTTAATCATCTTGGTTTATTCTTCAAAAGTAATTATGAATTTGTGAACTACGTCTTCTGGTCATCTATCTTCTAATGCAGATAATATACATTATTTTACTGATTAAGATTATATTTACATCATTTTTACATTGCAGTATCACCTAAATTTCACTGTCCTTAAACTTCTTTTTTGATATGTCTTGAAAAGCACGAAACACTTGGCTTATCAGGATGCTTGAAGTAGGACATCCTTATTACCTTGTTTGCAGACTTTCCATATCTAGTACATTAGCCAGAAAATTAATTCCTGCTGTACTCCATTAACCAATGGGGTAGACTTTTTTTTAACTTCAATGATAACCATTACTCATTTACTTCACTCATATATTATAAGAGGAATTGTAACAGTAAGCAGTATCAGCTAATTCTGTATAGCAGAGTTTGAAAACAATCACCACAAAAGTACATTAATCCTGTGATGGAAGAGTCATGTCTAGGTACAAGAGGGTAGCTCAGTTTCTTTGACCATTTATCTCTCTGAAATGATCAGCGAGGATGCCAATTAGAAACACTATTTATCACTGTGGCTTAACTTGTGTTGTTTACACATTCCTAGAAGAAACTGGACTGAAAGTATTTCTCCCTTCTTAAAATTCCTCATTTGTATCTGTATCAAAATCAAAATATTTGGATAGGTATTTGGTTCACGTGGCTCAGAATCCTGCCTCCAGCATCAGCCTGTGTTGAATACTTCATAAATGTGTGAAGAAACATCTAAAGATACAGACAATTGTATATTGTTTCCATTAAATCTCAGTATATTGTCTCATCCTAAAAATTCAAACAGCATGTATTTCATTCAAATACAGTAAAGAAAGCACACTTTACACTGGAGTCAATCATACAAGCTGTCATATGTAGGTAGTATCGCCTCAGATGAATGTAAATCTATGTCCTTCATTTCATTAGCCTTTCTAACTCTTTTGGTTTAAGAAAGCACTAAATGGTCTCTTCTCCTGAGTAACTAGCAACAGAACAAGAGGTAATGGGCTTCAGTTGTGCCAGCAGTTTAGATTAGATGTTAGGAATAATTTCTACACTGAGACTGGCAAGGCCACAAGAACAGGCTGCCCAGGAAGGGTGTGGAGTCACAATCCCTGGAGGTGTTCAAAAAACAGGTACACATGGCAGTTCAGGACATGGTTTAGTGGTCATGATAATGTTGGGTAGACAGTTGGACATGATGATCTTGGAGGTCTTTTCCAACTTTAATGATTTTGTGATTCTGTTAGGGAGTAAATAAATTCATATTTTGGTAGAGATGAAGATAGGTCTGATATCACAGTTAGTAGTAAATATAAACTCCTTTCTGAGGAAACCTCCCTAAATTCAAACGACTTAGATGTAATGACATTACTGTTTGGAAAGCCCCTACTTTCAAATAGACTGTCAGTACAAGAGAAGTTTCCAAAAGGCAATTGATAAAACCAAGTTTAAATTACTATCTAAGAGATGGTAAGTTACAGTATAGCACCTTATTACTCAGGGCATAAAATGTAGATCAAACTGCAGATTGCCACACACTTTAACTGAAAACAAGGCAATGATTGCTTCTTAGAGAAATTCAGTAAGATTTTATAAGACTATAATATGATGGGAATTTATCACTATCAAATGTTTAAGCACTTATGACCATTAAAGCAAATCATGTTTACGTATTTACACAATTATAGTTATTTAGTCAAATAGTGCAACAAGTTGCAAACTGTACTTACGACCTAAACATTATTATACAAGACTTAAAAAAATTTAGTAAAGTTTAGTCCACAGTTTCCTGTATATGCTAATATCAAAATTTTATGTGATCTTGTATAATTTATTTTCAATTTAAATTCAAATTCAAAACTATTTTGGGAAGGTGTAAAGATATATCTTTTCTCTATGAAGGTTTGCACCCGCACGTGGATATTGAGTAAATTCCACAAGTTCTGCTCAAAGAAACTTTCTTTCCACTTATTTAACAGGATGAGGTTCAACAAAAATGACACCTTTAGGAACTTTAGATTCAGGCTAGTTTTTGCTGACTGCTGATAGAAATATTCTCAAGCTATTTCATATCATTTCATTTGCTGTAATTGTCAGTATTATCTTAAGATTACTGAAATTTAACTTATATTTCATTTGTGTATTTAATGTATATGAAACCTCCAAAAATCCAAATAGCCTTCAAATTATGAGTTAAAAACAAAACCCACTATCTTCCTTTTCACTGTGACTACATCAACAACTACATTGATATTATAGTCTCTTGCAGTGTTTTCTGTCAGGCATCATATATTATCTACAGACTCATCTTTTTCATGGGGAAAAATCCTTTCAGGATTACCCAGCTCCAGAATTTCAAGACTCTATAGCTCTATTAGTAAAAGACTACAAAAAGACTGAAAATAAGATGGGTACCAAAGTTTTTGAACCTGTTTCCAGTTTGTAGAAACAGGAGAAAAAGAAAAAAAAAATCAAAATCCTTCCTAGGAAAACAAGCCTTTGCTAGGAAAGTTAGGCAAATGTTTGCAAAAAATTATCTGAATAAGCAAGGCACTAAGCTAGTGAGAAATTGGCAATGCCACAAACAAGGTAACAAGGGAACAGGAAGCATGCTGATGGAAGAAGTAGGCCAATTTAGGTGTATTTTTGGAAGAGCAGACAGAGATTTTAACTTTGAAAACTTCGGTTGGAGGAAAGACATAAAGAGATTGGATCAAAACCAGGAAACTGGTCAAATATCCAGCTCTAAAATAAAGTGACTATTGTGGAAGTCAATCAATGCCTTAATGCAGATTTGAACAGGAAGCTGCCAGATATCCACTCTCAATTGGCCATGGTGATTGATATGAAGACAAGGAGGATGTTTGTGAGGATCTGTGAGGAAGTATTAGAATTCCTTAGGCAAAATTAAGATCAGTATTCCAGTACCCTAATTTCAGCTTTCCCCTCTGTTATATCATTACCCAATTTCATTGCAAGGGTTAATTTTACTGTATTGCCTTAAATGTGCTGACCTTTGTTACTGCTTCTTACTGTAACATCAGCAACTTTCACAAGTGAAAACACCTGAAGTACTGAACTCAGAACTTATTTCAATAGGCCAAATAAACTAATAGTTTAGAAGATACTAGAATTAATGAATGTAATTTACCACAGATTTTTGCCTTGTGGCAGATAAACCTTGGTGTCTAAGGTGCTACTGTCCTCCTCTTTTTCTTCCTACTTAAGTGCCTGTTTGTATGAAACCTGTGGGAATGTAGCACTGAGACCTTATTTGTGACTATTCCATCAAATTCCAATGAATTCCATTGAACTAGTTAGCATCCAGTGACATCAGGTCATTAATATCTAACTAAAGAAAGACCATATACTACATAAAAAGCCATATTCTATTTATATAGTGTTATACATTAAGAAATTTCTCTGATAAATTGATAAAATGAAGGTGTTTAATGCCTAATCTCTCTCTATTCACTGTTGAACTGCAATTGTGAGGGATCCCTTGCATATTGCACAAATCTGGCTTTCAGGTTTAAAATCTTTAACCTTTTTCTTACTTCTGAAATTGTTCAGTACTATGAAGAAGTTCGCATATTCATCCAAAAATCAAATGAAAGTAAAATTCTAATCCTATGAACATAACTAACTGCCATATATAAAATAGTCAGTCTGTACGGTAAATATTTTTTCTTCAGTGACTTAATACTCATAGCTTTTGTAACCTGTCTTTTTCTTAATCAGGTACATGACTCTCTGTAAACTTTCTTTGCTTTCAAAGGCAAATATAACTAATAATTTCTGTAAAGGTCTTGAGCCTTTCCAACATCTGGTTTTGATTTACTATAAAAACCGTGTCTCTGATCTCATGTGTTGAACTACTGTATGTTTGCCACTGTCTGTTTCCTATGAAAAAATACAGTGAACAATAATTGCTTTTGTTCCTAACCTTCTAGTCACTAGAGCAGCTGAACAAATAATTTTCATGCTTTCATTTGAAATAATTTATTCCATGTATATGTTTATGTAGGGTCATTTGGGTTATTGGATGTTTCATCATTTAAAAATCAAATATTAGAAATTTAAATTACTGAAAACTACATCTAATAGTTTCCTTATGCTTTTAGCAATTCTCTTGACAAAATTTCCTTCTAAAATATCTTCCAGTCTATATATAGCTTGGTGTGAATGGAAGGAGCTAAGAAAAAAAGCCCAAAAACATAATGAAGAAACACATAAGACTCATAAATAACCCTATTCAGTAATAAATCACAGGTGTCAACTTACAGTTCTGCTTAGATATTATTAATTTTAGTATGTTATCTATATCGTGATTCTAAGATTAAACTGGTAAATTTAAATAATGGTTTCTTCCCTACACCGTAAAGATCTATTTCTACACATCGACACACTTTGGGTAGCTCCTTTCCTGTTCCTGAAATCCATGTATTTTCCTTCTGCAAGGAAGAGACCTGGCCCTTGCAACTGCTCATGCTTGCAGATGCCTTTGCCTTCCTCATAATTTTCTACTCCTCCTCTCCTTCCTTCGTCTTTTAAACAGAAACCTTTACAGTCATAGAATAATTATGGTCGGAAAAGACTTCCAAGATCATCAAGTCCAACTGTCAACACACTAAGCCATGTCCCCAGATGCCACATCTACACATTTTTTTAACACCTCCAGGGATGATGACTCCACCACCTCCCTGGGCAGCCTGCTCCAATGCCTCATCACTCTTTCAGCATAGAAGATCCACTAAACCTGTGGTGTAACTTTCGATCCCCTCTTTCCCAGGTTCAATTTGTTCCTTCATTGCCAACTCCAGTATATCCCCTGACAAGCAACATAGTGGGGTGGGATGGGGAAGGTTATGGTCAGTATATAAGAGCTCTCTATGGCTCCTTCTTCCTCACACTTTCCCCCCACTCTAGTGTGGGTTCTCTCCATGAAGGCTACGGTTCTTCATGAGAAAATCTGCTCCAAGTTGGACTGTCTACAGACAACACTTCTTTCAGGGAATATTGATCTGCTCCAGTGTGGCGTCCTCCACAAGTTGCAGTGTGGATATCTGCTCTAGCACCTGGAGCATCTCCACCTCCTCCCTTTTACTTCTTTTGCTACCCCCTCTTTGACCCTGGTGTCCCCTCTACAATTACTCACTTTTTATTTTTCTAAGTCCTCCTCTACCAGTACAGTGGGTTTGTTGTTTCTTAAGTATCTTGCAGCAAGAGTCTCCCCAGCTTGGCTGAGGGACTCAGGTCTGTCTTGTGGTAGATCTGTTGAAGTTGACTGGAATCAACCATGTCCAGCATAGAGCCTCTGTAATGATCCCAAACTAAATCTTGTATAAAACAGCAGAATCAGTAAAAATATAAAATACATAAGCATTACTAATGACAAACTATAAACTGTAAATGAAAAATAGCTTTTGCCATTCATTTTATAACTTGTTAAAATTGTGTTTGATAGAAATAAATTTATTGATTCAACATTTTAAGATATATAGACATAATAATATATATTAAAAAAAGCAACAACCTGTGCCATTATTTTTAAATAAAACCTTCAAATATCCATTCTCGTCTCCCTACTATTGAAAAATAAAATAATAATTTAAAAAAAGATAAGAAGTAATTGTTCATAAAGTTCAGAAATGGCATAAAAGTAGCAGAGCTGTAAATGCTCACAGTGTTATAATTAGCACAGCTGATTTATTAGTGTGGGAGCATCTGAAAAAGGTGCAGTTTTGTAACAGCCAAAGTTAGACAGACAGAAGACTAAAAATGAACTCAAGCACATGATGAGATATAGAAGATGTTGCTTTCATTTTCTAACTTGATATTCAGTTTTGTTCTGGAATGGATGACAATTTCAAGCAAAGAACAACTATTTTTGTGTTTTCAAACCAGAAGTATAGGATTATCAAATATGATATTCTAATAATACACATGAAGAGCACATGGGGCATCTGGGCCAGTCACAATATAAGTAGAGGACTACAAAATAATTGAAAATAAGATGGTTACCAAAGGTTTTGACCCTGGCTTTTACTGCTCATGTCCAGTCAGACGCATTTCAGCTTCCACTACGGTCAGTTCATGGGATTTCCTCATCACCCCAGAAATACAAAGAGATCCTGTCCCTCTGAAGGCTAACAGCATTAGAGACATTGTGCAGTGGTCTCCGCTAAAGCCTTATACTCTGGTTCTGATGTGCCAGGCCATGAAACCCACACAGCCCACTCCTCCACCCAGCTGGAGGCAAGGCCCCTCTAATTCCAAACAGAGGCTCCATTGTCTAAATATAGGCCCAAGCAGTTCATGTGGACTATACCTCCATCACCATTACCTGCATTTCACAAATAAGGATCTGAAGAAAAACTACATCATCTGGGGAGCTTCTCATTGGAAACTGGAGCAGCACTTTTCCTGAAGGGACCACCCTTTGTGAACATTTTACCTTGCAACGCATGCTGTAAGATCAGTGTAGGTTTTCCATCTCATTTTCTTATGCCTTCCCCATGGTTATGCAGGAAATACCACAGCGTACCCTGCGGTGTGCAGCATCTCTCTTGAGCAGGCCTTGCAGGAGAATAGGCCTGACAGTTGAGATGCTCATCAGCAGAGTTGGGGAGTGGAGCCTTTTTGGGGAGGAGTTGGGAGCAGGAGTCCCTCTGTCCTCAGCAAAATTCCCTTTCATACTGATCATGATGTTTATGGTCTAGGAAACACCTCGGGTCAGCTGCCCAGGCTGACTCCACACTGCTAATGACCTGCAGATCATGGCAGGCCTAAAATTCTGTCCTAGCGCAACCGGGACATTGTATCCTTTCTATTAATGATTAACATCATTTGAATAATTTTCATATTCTAGAATGAGGTCAGTTCCTTCATTTTCTTTTGGCCCTCAGTTTTGTGGGAGGAACTGAGGAGGAACTCAGGAAGTGGAAGGTGATACCTTTAGGCCACTTTGCAGTGTGAAGAAATACTGGGCAATAATAACGGTTCATCTGTCAATGTAAAATTCTTTCTCATAGAAATTGTCAGGCTGTACACAGCAGTTTTACTATTTAAGTGGTAGGGATATATTAGAAAATCATAACATATATTCATATAAGTTAGGGAAAATACAAAATCAACCTTCCAACATAAACATATAATACAATAGTACTTAAATTTTCTCATTCAGGATTATGATTCTATTGTATGATCTGTTGTACAAAAATACAGATAGAATAAGCCTATTCTTCCTCCCAGACCAAATTTTATAATCTAATTCCAGGTGTATAAGGATTTACTTATTTTGTAGTAGTTCATCACGAGGAAGTCCAAAAGTAATTTTATTTCAATTATAAATTATTAGCAAAAAGTGAAATATGAAATCCTGTCACTTTAAGATTATGTTAATTAACCCCATAGTTTAAACTGGGATAAAATATAAATAACATTTTAAAATTAGACTATTAGCTGCTTAATCTGCCTATCAATTTTTCTTTCTCCATATCTCTGTTAGATAACTACTTCCAGTTGGAAGCATCTACAAAATGTCCATTGGGGACTGGAACCCAGAACAGGCTCTCAAGGCAACACGATTTGAAAGCAAACAAACCCAATAGTTTTAGTAATGCTTCTCTGACTGGAAAAAACAAAACAAAACAAAAAAAATCACCCTTTTTATATCATCTGCCAGCAAGACTAGGGAAGTGATTGTCCCCGTGTACTTGGCAGCAGTGAGGCTGTACCTCAAATACAGTTCAGTTTTTGGCTTCTACCTGAAACAAAAACATTGAGTGTGTCCAGAGAAGGGCAACAAAGCTGATGAAGGTTCTAAAGAACAAGTCTGGTGAGGAGCCACTGAGGGACCTGGGGTTGTTGAGCTTGGAGAAGCAGCTGATGGAAACCTTATGACTCTCTACAACTACCTAGCCAAGTCTTATTAGGACAGTGAGAACAAACTAAATTTGCCCCAAACCACGCAGAACAAGTTATCAATGTAAACAGTCTTATAGATATTTTCTTTTGCTTTATTTTTTTTTCCTGTATGCTTAAGTTTAGCTATAATGTAATTGCTAGAAACAGTTGCTTATTTATAATTAACATGGAAAAATCCTGACCTTATTTTGAGCATATTTATGATATGAAATCAGAAGAGATTTAATTAGATACTATATTTATTTTTGTTTGATGAATCAGTGATTTCTGTAAATGTAACACATGTAAACTACATTAATTTAATCATGCAGTAGGAAAACAAAAATGTGTTGTTGCTGATTAAATGACTACTGCAACATCTTGCAGACTCAGCATCAGGAAAAATGATGGGAACAATTACAGGAAAAGCACTTGATTGTTGTAAATAAGGAGGGTGAGGGTGGGGAAAAAAACCTCAAAGCAGGAGCTGGAAAAAGTTATAAAGCAAATCTAGAAGTAATTTTACAACATTTTGGGATTATTTCAGTGTGAAAAAAATCCCAATGTATGTTTAAGGAACACAAGTGACTGCAATAAAATGCTAACCTTAAAACTATCACTTGATTTTAATAATGTAACCTTCATGGACTGCTCATAGCATTACTCTTGGCATGAATGGGCCTGAAAAGACATCCTATTCCATATGTATCTTCTTCAGTTGACCGTTTTTCTAAATATTTACATCTGTGCAGTTGGAAAAAAGCAAAAAAAAAAGTCATTTTTTTGGTAATTTTACAGTGCATGTAATCTCACAACAAACTTGTTTTTGGAACCATAATGATTTTTCTTCTTCTGAATGTGACACAGAATCACAGAATCGCAGAACGTCTTTGGTTGGAAGAGACCTTCAGGATCATCCCATCCAACCTTTGACCCAACACTGCAATCTCACCACTAAACCATGTCCCTGAGCACCAGGTCTACATGCCATTTAAATGCCTCCAGGGATGGTGACTCCACCACTGCTCTGGGCAGACCATTCCAATGTTTGATAACCCTGTCAGTGAAGAAATGTTTCCTGATATCCAGCCTAAACCTCCCCTGGTGCAACTTGCATCCATTCCCTCTGNGGCCTTCCTGGCCACAAGGGCACATTGCTGTCCCATGGATAACTTATTGTCCACCAGGATGCCAAGTTCCCTCTCCATGAAGCTGCTTTTCCATGAAATGAATATTCTATAACTATTAGAATTCTATTTTAAGAGCAATGAAGAGAAAGTATACAAGGAAGTAGTGAGGGAAGAGGTATTTAGTAAACAATAAAATTACTCTAAGAAACATTTGCTCTATAACTTAAGAAAATACTAATAGAAATAAACAAGACATAAGACAGTTTCAGGAAAGCACTTTAAGTACTTGTCTCACAGCCTTTGATGTGTTTCTCTGCTCAACTAGCCTTTTGCTTTACAAGTAGAAATGAAGTGAAGTTATCAATATGCCTATACCAAGAGCTCAGTCAGTTTTGAGCTAGATGCAGTCTGGCTGATGTAGGTGGAAAGTCAGTGCAGCATACGTTGCTGTTCCTAGAGGTTTCCAGTTCCACAGGTTCCCAGACAGGCTTGTGCAAACTTGTCCAGAAAACACATTTTACTTCAGGAGTGCAATAATTCAGAATATAATGTTGATATATGTATATGCACATGGGCACATACACTGCACATACACATAGACGTGTGTATATATTTATATATTCAAGTGTATTTTATATATATACATACATATAAAACTGAAAATGAGCAGAAAAAAATACAATGCAGTGTTTCTGAGGCCAAAGAACAGCCCAATTAATTGATTTATTAAAGATTGGAGTGGTTAAAGCTCATGATAATATCACATACATATTAAAGGACCGATACAGTAACACTCTGGGGTTTTTCTTTCTATAATAGCCCTTCTTTCTATAATAAGATGAAATGTAGATGGATTTTTTTAAGTCATCATTTATTTATGAGATAGCTTAAGTCTAATGCAAAACTACTTAAGAAACCCAAATGTCTCATCTAAATTTCCAAATGAGTAGCAAGTATTATTAGAGCATTAGTCTTCCAAATGTAGACGTAACTGGCAAAAAAATGAAACTGAAATCTCAGACAATCTACATCTATCCTTTCTTTGTCTCTGAACAAGGAAACTGGAGGGTTTAAAGATGCAATTTCTTTCTTTGTTTCTATATGTCTCTGTTATGAGCCATAGGAAGCCTTTGCAGAAATGAGCTCTACAGCATTAGCTAATTAATCTTAACAGTTGTCGTGCAATGTAAATTGGTTTTATTATTGCCCATTTTCCAGATGAGAAATAGACAGATTTATTTAAGGTAATGTTGTGAGGCAATGGCCAAGGAGAGAGCTCTGTGTTCAAAGTTCAGACAGTCTCTGCAGTAACCTGATCTATTTTAGACGTCAGTGCAATTTCAATGCCCATAATGCTGGGTGATCTCAGTCTGGTCTGAACTATCACATCAGCAAAAGCAACGCTGTAGAGAAAAGGTATGAAAACTCAGGCAGCCTGCACTCACATCCACACACATTACCATCTTCTCAAACTGTGCTCTGAGGACAAACCCTGAAGGCACCATGCCCAATCTGATTTCAAATGTCAGTAGATATCAAATTGCAACTGTTAGCCCTCTTATCTTTTCCCTTGTTCTTTAGAGAACACAATTTCTACTTCTTCTGAACTGGCTTCTCACAGGCTTTAGCTGCTTCTTCAGAGCTTCTTAGGGCTGTACTCAGTGCTAGATTCACTTTGCAATAAAGTTAGCTTTTGACCACATAAAAAGTTGGTGATGTTGCCTGCACTGCCAGTAGATCTCACAGATTGCCAGGACCATTTTTATGGCATACTCCATCCTTAAAAACACACAGCTGAGCCTGAGGCACAGCCTGGAGCTAACAAATAGCAAGCACATCTATCTTTCTATAGAAGTATAAGAAATTCTAGGAGGAAGAGCTAGCTGAAGAGTAAGCTTCCAGGGAGGTTTTTAGAGCTAAAGGAAAAGGTCACCATTCATTCACACTGGCAGACCCAGGAGGCAAAGCAGCAGATTTCTGGCATGGAGACAGATAGTGCTAAAGAACACTCAAGGCACTGCTATGACAGCTAGTTCACTACAGATGAAGAATGATCAGTTAATAGAACAAAAAAGGGACTTCTGAAAATCACCTTGTCCAACTGCCTGCTCAAAGCAGAGCTAACTACAAATTTAGATTATGCTGTCTAGAGCCTTCACCCAGGGAAAGGCATTGTTTGGAGAGGAGGCTGTGTCCATGGCCTGTCTCTTCTTACCCCCAGTCTGAGGAATGGGACATACCTACTGGATTGGTGGAAGGAATGACAGTTTCTGGAGAGGTAGACAGTACGTCAGGACTTATGGAGAAGCAAACTTCAGTCTTGGAAAGTACAGTAACAAGAAGAGAGCTTGGTCACAGAGGCACCATGAGCAGTTGGGTGAACAGATTTTCCTTGTTAAGGGAGAGAAAGAAATAATTGATTCTGTTCTACCTTTTTAGAACAGGATCCTTATGAGGAAGCAGCAAATGGAACTAGAGGAGGAGCTGCTGGTGGATGCCTGGGATATAGCAGTTGGTATAGTTAAGCTATAATTCACCAAATCACATGTGAGAGGTAAATGTGGTATATCAGGATGTGCAGCACTAGCCAGCCATATGTCCTGTGCAGCAGAAGCCAAAAATAGGCTTATGTCAAAGAAAGAGAAAGATGTGTTCCTGTTTTTTGCACTATTTAGATGGTTCTACATTTTGTTGTCTGTAAACAGCATCCCTGCTGGTTTTTGTGGCAGAGAGAATGTGCAGACTGACAGGTATAATGGAATAAGAATGTACACAGAATACAAAAAGGCTTGCAACATATCAACTGGTGCCTGCCTTTGACCGGGCATGTAGACCTCTGGATAAATTACTGAGGAGCAAAATGACTCCAGGTAAAGCCAAAAGCTTCTTCAGTCTTAACAACCTCAGCTCTCTCAGCTTGTCTTCATAGGAGAGGTGCTCCAGACCTCTAATTGTTTTCACAGCCCTCCTCTGGACCTGCTCCATGTCTTTCTTATGCTGGGTGCCCTGGAATTAAATGCAGTAGCCCAGGTGAAGTCTCACAAGAGGGGAGTGGGGGGCAGAATCACCTACCTTAACCTTGTGGCAATGCTTCTTTCGCTGCAACCCAGGAAACAATCGGCTTTCTCGGCTGCACTCACACATTGCCAGGTCTTGCTGAGCACCTTATTGACCAAAAACCTCAAGTCCTTTTCTTCCAGGCTGCTCTCAATCCATTCATTACATGGGATTGCCTCAACCCATGTGCGGGATCTTGCCTTTGCCCTTGTTGAACCTCAGGAATTTAGCACAGGCCGACCTCTCCGGCCTGTCGAGGTCCCTCTGAATGGCATCTTTTCCCTCCAGTGTGTCAACTGCAGGACACAGCTTGGTGTCATCAACAAATTTGCTGAAGGTACACTCAATCCCAGTGTCAGAAACACACAAGTGTTTTCCAAAGCAAAGAACTGGATGTTAGTTTCGGACAGCTAAATTTAACAAAATTAAACATGCCTATTTTGGAAGAGACATTTGCCTTCTATGTGGTTTGTTTAAATTATGGTTTCACACTATCTACTGTTGCAATCACACGTTGCTGTTACAGTCTGTTCAGCTTTCCTATCTTGACAAAGCTGACAAGATGGTTCCTTCTTTGGTGTATGTCTTGAGCACTTTGATAGCTCCAGTCAGTTTCCACAGTGAATTACCTGCAGTCTTAAAGATTGATGTTTAAAGAGTTCCTGTAACAAAGTGTTAACGACCAAAATCAATTCACAACATAATAGTATCATGGACTAATTTAGTCTGTAAGGGACATATGTCCCCCTGCCTAAAGTTAGACTCTTAACTGCAACAGGTTGCTCAAGGATGTGTCCAGTTAAGTCTCGGATGCCTCCAAGGACAGATAGTCTACAAACTCTCAGGGCAACCAGTTTCAGGGTCTGAGAACTCTCATGGTAAAACCAGTTTTCCCCTGTAACTTATTGTAACTCCCCATGTTCCAGTCTGTGTCCACTGCCTCCCATCCTATCACTGCACTCTGCTGGTAAAAGCCTGGCTCCATCCACTGAGGGAGCTGCAGACAGGAGAAATGAATCCCCTAAGCCTTCTCTTGTTAAGGCAAAACAAACCTTGTTTGCTCAGCCTGTCCTCATCCATCATGTGTTCCATCTCCTTGATAATCTTGGTCACCTTTCACTTGACTTACCTTAGTATGACAATATCTTTCTTGAAATGGGGAGCCCAAAGCCAGACATCGGGCTTCAAATGAACTTTTACAGGGGAAGGATCATGCCCCTGGACATGATGACCACATTCTTAATAAAAGAGCTCTGGGTGCAGCTGACCTTGATCCTGAATAGCATTCAACTTGATGTCCACCAGGGCTCTGAATGTTGTGGGTTTTTTTCAAAGCTGCTTTTCCAGTCAATCAGCCTGCCATCCGCTTCTACTGTTGCATGAGGTTACTCCTCCATGGGCATAGTTGTGTTGAACTTCATGAGGTTCCTGTTTAACACATTTTTCCAGCCTGACCAAGTCCTTCTGAACAGCAGCTCTACCCTCAAGTGTATTGACCACTTCTCCCATTGTGTTACCATGAGCAAACTCACTGAGAATGCATTCTGTCTCACCAGCCAGGCCATTCATGCAGACATTGAACAGTATCTGATCCCTGAAGGATGCCACTTACTACTGACCACCAGATAAACTTGGCACCACTAATGATAACTCTGAGCTTGTCAGTCCAACCAATTTTCCATCTACTTCATTATCCATCCATTTGGTGACAAGGACACTTTGTAAGGATGTGTCAAAGACCTTCTTAAAGTCAAGTTATACATCATCCACTGCTGTCCCTCACCACCTTTGTCCACAGCACCAGCACTCACCTCATCATAAAAGGTTGGTCTAGCATGATTTGTGCATGTTAAAGCTATGTTGGTTGCTCCCAATCACATTTTTGTCCTTCAAGTATCTGAAAACAGCTTCCAAGTGCATTTATTCCATCATCTATCTAGTCACCAACGTGAGGCATACCAGCTCTTAGTCCCCTGGATCTTCCTTCTTGCTGTTTTTGATGATTGGTCTGACATTTGCGTTTTTTTTCCAGACATCAAGAACCTCTTCCAAAATTCATGACCTTTTGAAGAGGTTGGACAACAGCCTTGCAATGACATCAGCCAGCTCTATCAGCACCTTCAGATGCACCCCTTCTGTTTGCACACATTTCTGTAAGCCTAACTCGCTTATCCTGTCTTTGGATAATGGAGTTGGTGTTTCACTCTTGAAAAGGAAAAAAGGTAAAGTAGACATTTAGACATTATTAGAAAACAATGCAGCACACACTCAGATATAACATTAATTACAGGTTTTTCCATCTCTGCCCATTTAGGCCCAAGTTCTACTGAAACAAACCTGACTACTTCTGTGGGAAGCCTGTGGTATTTTAAGGCTTTTGAAAATAGATATGAAGCAGCTATTAAGACTTCAATGTATATGTTCCATAAAACTCAAGGGCAGTGAAGAGATTTGTCAAGAGAATGCATACAACTCAGAAAAAGATAGAGCCCTTGGTAAAAAGAGCGGAAGAATCTAGAGTACTCACATATCCCAATAAACCCCACTGTGATTAACAACCATAACATGCTCAGATAAATAAGAAATACTCCTGCTGGAATTAATGAATACAGCAAAAACAATAGAACTGAGTTGGCAAGACTGAGCTTGAAGGAGCAACTACATTCAAGGAAGAATGAGGTTTGGATAAATTCCTGTGCAGACAATAAACTGCAGTTACAGACCACGTTGTAAGCAAAATACAGTCATAGATCTTATTTTCCTTGTTAATAGAATTACATATTGTCAGGACTGCAGTTCTTCTCTGTCCAGTTTGTCCAAGTTAAAACTTGCTAGGTTCTCTTTCTTAGTTCAGCTCCTAATTTATGAGCATTAGGTTTTGTTAATATTCTACATTTTTAAGGCAAATCATGTTATCTTTGTATAACACCTGTAGTTTAAAAAGAATAAGAATGAGTCAGCGTTCACCTTAGAGGTTCAACTTTGACCTTTTCCAAAGACAGAACATCTCAGTAAAGGAACATCTCATTAATTACAATAAGAAAATTATATAAAAGGACTAAACCATATTTTAAAAACAAATGTATGGTTACATAAGCAGCAATATTAAATAATAACAAATGCTAATTAACTCAGTTTTATCTCATTTAGGGTAGCCTATTCAGGAGTTTGTTTCTTTGTTTATTGTGTTTGGTTGGTTGAGTTTTGGGTGTTGGGGTTTTTTTCACTTTAACACAAACAAACTGAAGTAGCCAAATGAATTTTGTGTGTTAATCTTCTGAAGATTTACTAAAATATATATATATATATGGTTTAAGGACTTTCTGTCATCTTTATAAAACTAATCTCAAACAAACCTTGGGAATAAACCTCAAATTATTTTAGGCCATTTGGAGTTTAATCAAGTACAGTTGTGATTCTGAAAATAAATGGGTCTAAATATAGAAAAAGTTCCTATATAGCTACAAATATATTAATATAGCTATAAATGCATGCAGAGTTTACACACAGGTACAGAAGCAATTTCAGAAACTTGGATCCAAATTGTGGGTAAGATAACCATAATTTGCTCATAATCATGTGATACAAATAAAAATGTTCAGAAAAAAATCCCACCTATATATTTTATATTATGTTTTTGCATTTTATTTTCCATGTACTGATCTAGTACTTAGGTCACTAAAACAATTAGCATTAGGATTCTGATAAAAGTATTATCATTAAAAAACAAAACCAACAAAACCCACACATTAAGAAAACCAACCTAACTCTGAAGAAAACTAGAACACTTCAGTAAGCATGCAACCACAAATTATTTATTTTTATGCCACCATTTTAAACCTTTGCTCACTTACTTCTGGTAGGCAGAACTGTAGTGCTTGTGGTATATGGTGTAGGGGAAAAGGTGGAAAGACTTGCCCACATCATGTCATTATAAGTGACAAATTTGATGTAGTCCTGTTTGCTCTTCCTTTCATTGCTTTTTTTCTTCTGAACCATCACAGATAATCTTTTATTCTGTCCTTAATTTTCTGATGACACTCCATAACTAGGTTTATGAATCTTTGATTCATGCAATCTTTCATCTTTAAAATGTGGCTGGGGGAACCACCATTTTTTTATAGGAGTCATAGGCTAACAAATCATACCCAAAAGTCATATGCATTTGTAATTATTATGTGATGAACACCAAAAATTAGTTGGCTATAATAAACTCTTCTGGGTAAATAAAATTCCTTTATCTTTTTAAAATACAACAATTCCATACAGTGGTAGATGCCCCACAGCTGAAACATTCAAGATCAGGTTGGATAGGGCAACCAGATCTAGTTAAAGATGTCCCAGCTTGCTCCAGGGGAGCAACAATTTTAGATGACCTTTAAAAGTCCCTTCCAACCCCAGCCATTCTATGAACACTGTTTAGCATTTCGTCAATGCTGAAACATCTGGCCACGTGTCACCCACCTTAATACTGGCAAGTTATATATTCCAACATTTAACTGAATGGAAAGCTCAGAAGTTATTAAACTGAATCAGGAAGGAAATACCTGTGAAAAACAAGAAAGAGGTCATAAAGCATCCTTTGTTTGACTGGCAACACACAATATTCTCTCTGCGCTGACATCAGTAGCAAAATGCTTCACACCCTGAATAAGTTCACTGAAATACTATTCCTAAATTACTTATTTTAATCTCAAGAAATATTTTTAATAACTTAGCTTAGTATGCCTTTTAGTTTATACTTCTTCCATAAGTACCAAAATGTGAATTACATGTCGAAGCTTCATATCAATTGGAGACCTAGGCAGTAAAACAAAGTGAAATGTTCTGCACAGCTAGCTAGCTGTTCAGCTGACCAAAATGTCTACTTAAGAGTGAGAAAAACAGTCTAATTTCCATTAAACATTTTGCCTCTTCATGGGAGTGCAAGCACATTCAACATATATTAATAACTATGGATAGAGTCCCAAATTTAAAAGTAAATTTAGAGATTAATGCCACCAGCATGAATTCAAATTATCCTAAAAGTATTTAAATAACTTATATCTTTAAGGCTCCATGGGCCTTTTTCCTTCACTGTAGTACCCCCAAAGTCTGTACTAGGATCTCTCCTCTTTAATATTTTAAATGACAACTCAGAGAAGGCAACAGAGCACACTCATCAAGTTTGTTGATGACACCAGACCTGGGGGGGAAGGGATGATAGAATTGAGAGCAGGGCTGCTCTTCTTGAAATGAAACTGGATTTAATTTAAATTAAAACAGCAAAACTAATACCAATGCCAGTATAAAGTAAAAAAAAATGTTATACTAACCCCAGTAAACACATCATGGTCACAAAAAAACAGGAATGCAGTCCTTCCAGGGACTCCTATCCTCAGCACACTTCCATGTTCATACTGAGCATGATGTTTATGGTCTGGACACACCTGTAACCAACTGGAGTCAGCTTCCCTGGCTGACTCCAGACTACTAATGGCCTGCAGACCATGGCAGGGCTGTGATTCTGGCCCAGTGAAACAAAGACCACTGGACAGATATGAACCTTATGATCTTTACAGGAACAAAGGCCAAGTCCTCTACCTAGGAAGCACTGACAGAGGCTGTGGATGGCCTGCCTGAGGAGCAGCTCTGCTGGAAACAGCCTTCAGCTTCTAGCAAGCTGGATATGAACCAGCACTGTGCCCAGGTGGCAACAAAGGCCAACGGCATCCTGGGCTGCAGTGCAGGCAGACAACTGTTCTTCCTCTTTCACCAATCACTTGTGAGATTGCATCTGTGTCCTGTTCTGGGTTCCCCAGCAGCACAAGAAAAAGTATACAAAGATAAATTGGAATGAATTAATCAGTAGGTAATTGTCAGGGATCTGGAGCTCTCTACCTGTGAGTAGAGACTGACAGACCCAAGCTTGTTATGCCTGGAGATGAGATGGCTTTGGAGGTACCTCACAGCAGCTTTCCAGTAAGGAAGGGAGCTACAGGGAGCATTTTAAGATGGAGTCATGCTTTTTTGCAATAGTGCCCGATGACAGGATGAAAGTCAACAGACATTACTTGGAACAAGGCAGCTTTAGAATGGAGAATCATCACGAGGAGAATCAAGCACTGGAAGAGATTGTAATAAGCTGGGAAAATCCCTGCATAATTTGTTCTCACCTCATAGCTGAGCCCATTTGGAGCAGTAGGTTGGACCAGAGACCTTCTGAAGTCTCTTCCAAGTTGAATTTTCCTAAAACTTACCATTCAATGATTCTACAGCATTCAATTTCTTAAATACATGGTCTTCGAAGTTGTGGCTGCCTGATATATTAGCATAAAGAGTTCACATTTGTCAGCGCATGTTGCAGTTCTTTTCTGTGCTTAAGATAACAAAACCACCATAGTACCATGTGGTTCCCATTAGAAAGTGCTGACTTTTTAATAGAGCAAAACAAAGATGACTTGTACAGTGCAGCTTCCTGTCACATTTACAAGGATTCCCTGTACAGGAGTCTGTTCTCAGGTACTGTCTGTTTGTAAATGTAAAACACAGATACTTGAGTGTCTGTTTAAATTAAGTCCATATGCTGAGATATCAGCTCCCTGAGGTCCAGAATGTATGGATACCCACTGTCGTTCCCAACACTGACAGACATTCCACATGTAATGTAATTAAATTTAGATGTCTAGCCTTAAATAAAGCTGCAACCAAGTCAAAGATGTTACAGTATTACTTAATCCACTCTCTGCAACATGAGGATACCAAAATAGCTCACATTACCTGGACTCTCTTGGAATACAGAAGTTACTGTTCTGAAAAGAGGTGATAGATACATAAGTATAATTTTGAATATACTAGAACCAACTCCTACATCATAAATTTGCCTGATAACTGCTTTTCTACCAGTCATACAAGATCCCATATAGCAAACACGAGAACTAACAAAGAGATACAAGAATGCTGATTTCATTTTGTGAAAGCTTCTCTCCATAAAAATATCCTCCTCCACATGCATAAGTTTTCAGAGATGACACACACTTGAACAAAACATGAGAAATTAAAAAAAACAAACCCCAAAACCCTCTACCCAGTCAATTTCATCCTTCCATGGGTCCTTTAGATACTTAGCGAGAAAATATTTACTACCAAAGGAGGTTATAGTTGTTTCTAGTACCAGAAAGCCCAAATTGCAACAAGGAGTCTAAAAGGACTATCAAATTCAGTTTAAAATGTAACCCTGTACTACAGGCAAAAAATTCTGTGGCACCAATGGCTGCACATGCCATTGGTTGGAAGATTCATATCCTCAACAGAAAGAAGTAACTCTGACAACCTGTATGACATGCTATAGCATTTAGAAACAAAATACTTGTTCAGCAAGCTTCAGTTAAATTCTAGGATGTTTGTTGCAGATGGATTATGGCTTTACAGGAAAAGATGCAAAATATTTTTGATGAAGTGAGGGTACCCTACAATTAGACTGCATATACTATGATGCAGGCTACCAGGAAACCTCTTCTGACTCATGTGAGATGCTCAGAATTCCAGAGTAAAAGTGTTGCAGATTTGACATTCTCAGCATCCTATCAACAAATAGATATCCAGTGGCCTTCTTTTTTCTTTTCTTTTTTTTTTCCTCAAAAGAAGTATCACTCTTTTCATTACCTGTCACTGCCATGAGAGGAATCTAATATACATGTTGACAGAAATTCTGTGAGATAATTTTCAAAACAACTGTTGTATATATTGTTACACATGCAAGAGCAACTTGTTTCTCCTACCTCACGTAGCTAAAGCTTAACACAGAAGCATGTGAAGAAATGAGTTAACTAATGGACATTAATTAACTAATGAATTTACTTACTTTTCTCCATGTTTTTACTTCCCAAGCTAAAGAATAATGGGAAATTGAAAACTGAATCCTTCAAGTCACACTGAAGAGAGAGAATAGCCTGAGAAGACATACTTGCAAGG
>VWZY01002472.1:416828-436729 GCA_013399075.1 Chloroceryle aenea
TAGTTCACAGGAGTTCACTTAGTCCTTTTTGATGAGACTTTACTTCAATGTCCTTATGTACACACACACACATCTTTCTATTATTATGCAGTAACAATGGCCAAAACATAATCCAAATTGGAGTTCCTATTAGATATTTGAGTACTGAAATGCCAAAATCACAGACACAGAAAGTAGGGTGTCTAGTGGGAGGTGTCTCTGATCGTGACAGGGGCGTTGGACTAGATGATCTTCAACGCCCCTTCCAACCCAACCCATTCTATGATGATGCCTTCTCTCCATGGTGGGAACCAAGCAGATCCAGACAAGATTGGTCATGCACATCGAGCTCACCAAGAACACTACGGAGCAGATTTCCCATTGTCAGTTTGCTACAGAACTCTACAGCAGCCGAGATCTCCTATAGGGTCACTGAGTTAGCTGCTGTTGAGTGTATGTGACAATGTGGACATGAAATAGAACCACTTTGCTTGAAGTGCAAATGTGGGACTCTAGAATGAAATGCAATTTCTGTTCCTCCCAAATCCAAGGCCCACATGCAGCAAAGATGCCCAAATGACCTTGCCATTCCACTACAGCCACACTTGACAGAGTTGCTTTAGGAAGTCACAGTAGGTGGAGGGGAATGTCTTGTGAACACTGAGCTGATTTCATCACCACTGCTGAGAAACACAACAGCATGAAAAACACTTACTCGCCACTTGATGAGAACACAACACATCAAGCCCAGCATTAAAAGAAGTAATGCATCTTCTAGAAACCTGCACTGCACATTATACATCCTTTTGTCGAGCAGGAGCAAGGAATTAAGGCATCCTTTATATATCCTCTACAAAGGCAAAAGTTCAACAAGCTCGGGACAGGACCCATTTCCACCCATCCTCTGATTGCACCAGAGGTGTGCCAGTGCCAGTTGCTGGAGGGATCCACACTGTATCTATGTACATCTATGTATATCATTTCTACTAATTGGCCTTCATCCTGATCAGATAGAGAGGGAAACAGGATAAGGCATGTGGTGCTATCTGTGTTTGTGTTGCAAATACGTGTTTGGTGTTGCTAGCTGGGCCTGGGGATACCTGCTGCAGCAGCTTCACCTCTAGTTTTTCACCTCCAAAAGTTTTTTTGCCTATGAGAATAAAACAAACCCAAACCCCAAGGGGTTTATAAAACATATGAACTCATCAATGTCTCACGGGATTATTAACTGTTGAAGTACATCTGAGGAGACCTAAGTAAAATCTTTATAATTGAAAATGATCACTTTACTAACAAGTAGAACCATCCAAATCGATGCATGACTGAGGCAAAACAACTATAATCTGATATATAACTTTGTAAAAAATAAAAGAAAGACCACTTGTGGGATGCCACGATGAGGCAATTTTCATTCTTTCTGTTTCATCTTTCTTTTTTTCTTTTCCCAAGGATGCTACAATTAGTTAGAAAAAGAGGGAGAACTCCATCCTTCCTATATACCCAATCCACAAGGAGTGTTTCCAGACATCTGCCATTGAAGCAGATTGCCAATCTGCCAATAAGTCAGCAAAGTGTTAAAGAAAAAAATGTTTAAAAAGAGAAAACTTTAGAAATATAGGCTCCCTGTTCATCCTAGTTACTAACTTACCTGCCTGAAACTAAGCCAGACCTCCATCATTCTGTTCTTCCCTCTAAAGCAAACTGCCGAAAAAGAATAAATTGAAAAGTCCAACAGCAGGCATGGTATTAGAGAGGCATGGGCATTTCTGATATCATTCTTCACATTCATCCATTTTGTCTGCACCACATAATAGCCATGACATTTATGATGAAAGGTTTTAAATGGTATCGGAGCAAGGAAGAATAAAAAGGGTGGAAAGACTATATAAAAGCTAGGAATTACAGCTGCAATCTGCTTCTTGATGAGGAGACAGAAAAGCAAACACATTTATATTCATATCTTGACCTTGACTGATAATCTGTCAGGTCCATCACATGGAGCAAGTGCAGTTGGTAACATGCTTTGCAGTCCTAATTCCCTCAACAATAACATTTTTTTGCTTTGTTTTCTTCTCCTGGAAGGGCAGAAGTAGGCAATTTTGCTGTGGTAGGGAGATAGAACACCGCTGAGAAATGCATATGGACGTAGATCTGTGACTAAACTTGTATTAACACTATAACCTAGAGCTTGGCAATGACCTCTTGGCTCCACTGCAGTGATGTGACCATTTTCTACCCACAAATATGTAGTGAACCTTTGTCCCATATACAGCCACCTTAACTATGCTTCCCCATTTATTATAAGGGTATGTAAAAGGAATAAAGGGCAGAATCAGATTCCTATTTCAAGACAAGAACAGAAAAGTCTCATCTGACTGACTATATCACAAGATATTAATACCTTCCTTTTACCAGCAAATTCATGTTTCTTAGCCAAATGATGAAGTTCTGCAACACTAGAATTTGAATCAGTCTTTAAGGCGAGAAAATAATGATCCATGGGTTGTGCACCAGTTAGATTCCAGTATTCTTACACATAATGCTGTATCTTACATTTTAAAACCTATGGGATAGTACATGCACAGTTCATAGAGCAAAAGAATTTACAAAATATTGATACAGACTTGCTTGACAAAAGCGAAACAGTGGCTGCTACTCACATACCCAAAGGCATTTATCAGTTCTTATTAATACAACAGCACACAGGAGGCACTTAAGTGACTGCTATCAGTTCCAAATCAAAGCATAAGTAGGGCCAACTGTTGGAAATGTTGCCATTGACAGTGGTAGCTTGTGCCGTGGTTCAGTCAAGCCATTCAGTTTCTCTAGTTGTGCTTTAAGACCCCATCAAGAAGACAAGTGGTTATGGTGAGTAGCTGTGGATCTCGTATTGCAACACTGTAGAAATATTTCAAGTGTGTTTCTAGAAACAAGAAAAAAATGAATTTTTTCACCAGCTATTATAAAAAAGTGCAAGTTTTGTAAACTAAAGTTAATGAATCACAGAATTTCTGAGGCTGGAACAGACCTCCATGATCACCAAGTCCAGCCTATGACCCACCACCATGACATCAGCTAGACCATGGCACTAAGCACCACATCCAATCTTTCCCTAAACACCTCCAGGGGTGGTGACTCCACCGCCTCCCTGGGCAGTCCATTCCAGTCTCTAGTCACTCTGTCCATGAGGAAGTGCTTCCTAAGATCCAACCTAAACCTTCCCTGGTGCAGCTTCAGGCCGTGCCCTCTTGCCCTGTCACTATTTGCTTTTCCAGGAGGATGCTGTTGGAGACTTTGTCAAAGGCTTTGCTGAAAGTCTAGGTAGACCACATCACCAGCCTTCCCCTCCTCTACCAGATAGGGCACCCAGCAAGTGAAAATTCAGAGACATTATGTTCTAGGTTATACTGCATTATTCACAGTCCAAGTAGACAAAACTAATGCAGGCTGAGAAATTCATTAGACAATCTCCCAGAAGCTTATCATGATATGGTGGAGGTACTGGGGGATGAGATTGTCAAAGACTGTGAGCAGCACTGTCCACAATTCCTATGACAGCTCTAGTCCAGTACTTACAGCAAGGGCATTATCAACTCATTCCACAGAGGGAAAGGAATCTATACCAACTGTATCCTCTAAAATAACCCCAGCTTGACAGTTTTAATTATATTTTTATTTATTCTGGTATAAATAAATATATCTAAATACTCTGTAATAAAAGTCTTGTGCTTAAATGGGTAACTTAGTAGACCTATTTTTTAAAAATATGAGTTTGAATAGAGAGAACTGTGCCATTCTCACACACTACCACATTTTCTATGCTTCAAAAGTAAACAAAATACACCTAGGTCTATTAATTTAATGCAGTATAAACATGAGCCACATAGTGGCATAGCTTTTATCTTCCTTTATAAGAATTCTAGGTGTTAGGTCATAAAAGTCAGATGACATTTTTACAGTGAACTAATCAGGAAAAAAGTGGTGGTTTTTCTTGGAATTTTTTCTCCACCATATGCTTCAGTGTAATTAATGCAGTTTTCAGAGTCAAAAATAAATAAAATCAGAATTTATTTAGACTTCAGACACAGTATCACTTTCAAAATACTTTGCACGTTGTTTTTGATAGTTTTGTTACAAGCTCTCTTGTCACTCCCATTTTGTGGTTGAGCTGTATTAAAACTTTGTCAATGCCTTCTTTTCAAGTTCTATGGATGAGATCTAGGATTGACAAAGGAATTATATCAGCAAGCTGCTGCTTTTTTTTNGTTTGCTTTTGCTTGTTTTTTTTTTCTTTTTTTTTCTTTTTTTTTTTTTTGTCTGAAATCTACCCGATTTTGATTTTCCATCACTGAAAGACAGAATTTCTAGATTTTTTCTTCTCATTAGGAAACAATTTTGGATTTTCTTTAAAAACATTTTCCATTTTAGGATTTTCAACTTCTGCATCTTCATACTTTTTTTTTTCATACTCTCCTTTACACTGCAACAAAAGAAACAATCTTATGTGGCAATCTCCCATCTGCAAAGGTCATTTATTATGAAACTTACTGTATATGCCTAATTTTATATCATATAATAAATCCTCAGCTACCCCTGTATGTGACAACTCTGAAGGTTCAATCAGAGGTTGGATGTATCAATGTTTAATGTATGTCTTAATAAAAAATTAGCACAAGCCTTCAGTGAAAATAAATGTACTTGGTTTATGTGGTCTGCTTCACAGGACTATTAAAATGATTTTTATTACAGTGTTAGTATTCATATGGGCATAATAACAAAGTTAACTATTAGTTTTAACATAGCAAAGGAGGCACTGAAACATGTTCGCCCTCACCAGTAAAATGTCCTCAGTCAAACATTGGCAAGCTACAAAGTGTAGCAAAATTCATTAAGGAGACAAAATAAAACATCTGCTGTGATATAGCTCAGAAAATAATGTGGGGTTTTATTTTATATTATTGTAAAAAATATGTGGTCCACATGTTTTAAGTAAGAGAGTGACCAAAAAAGGACAGTTACATACCTCAAATGTTGTGTTTCACAAATTCCTTTGCTGAATACACCAGTGTGCTTTGGTCTTGTGTAAAAGGTTCTGTTGTAAGATTTAATAGTTAACATTCTATTTTGTTCTTAAATGAAGATAGTATTTGGATGAAATTTTCAACTACTTCTGACAATAAAATTTCTCAGGTTTTCACTTGTGCTGCGGTAAATTTCCTTTAAATTCCAGCAGTCTGGCAGGTTCTATCAGTCTATGTGTTGAAATTACAGGTTCTATTTACAGCACAAAATATTACAAAAATCACCAAAGGTATTAAAAGTGACAAAGAACACAAAGAGCAAAAAAAGAGTCCATTTTGGTTGTAAAATAAATTTTCAGAGACAACTATCCCACCCAGTCCATGCAGGGTGTATGTAAATGTGGTCACATAACATTATGGTTAAATTCACCTAGCTAAAAAAAAATCAACATGATATTTATTTTAAGGCTTTTCTTTGCCATCATAATGATAACCAAGCCTCTATTATTTGCTGGTCCTTTATGATCTCCAGTAACTGTTCCTTGATTTAGTCTTAATGTAAGAAAACTATTTATTATTTTTTGCAAGAATTTACCTTTGCTATTTGGAATGTTAATTTTCCTCTCACTTGCAGAGAATGAGTAGCGTCTGTAGAAGTTATCTGGGGCAGAATAGGCACTGCAGACTGGTTATAGCTACAACTGTATTTGTTTCACAAGTCTGTCATGAGAAGGTGCTGACAACTTGAGTGCTTTAGAATAGCATCTAAACACTACTTAGGTAGGGTAATTTATCTTCAGAAGTAATTGATGCACAATCTTTAGCATTAAGCAGTACTTTTCATAATCAAGCTGTATGTAGCTACCAGGCACTTGAGTACCTAGATTTGTTCATGCAAGTTTAAGATACACTGACAATTTTCAGACTCAAATGTTTGGAATAAAAGTTCTAGCAAAACATTACATTATAGTCATCATTAAGAAATGCACTTCTGAAACTTGATCTTTAAGCAGTATTGCATTTTGTGGATTAAAAGGTACATTTCTCAACTCTGTTCACATTGTTCAAATTAAGTAAGAATGTAGTGCTTCAATTTAATTTTCCCATGAAGAGAGTTTATTCTCAATGGTGTTATCTAACAAAGGCTAATTTTACAGTTTGGGTTTTTTTTTCCCTCTATTAAGCACACTGAGAACCAAAACTGAGCAAAAATGAGTTTGTGAGTACCATGACCATTTCTAAAGAAGAATTAAAAGTCCACTAAATAGTACCTTACTCAGCAACATTTTGCAACAGGCTTTACTGCAAAGTTTATATTAAGTTGATCTAAATAAGCATTCAAAACCCTCTGTAAAATCTAAACTGCAAATACTGACTTCTGAAGTCAGTAGGAGTTCAAAAATGGTAGCAAGACCTACCTTGCTCATAGTTCTGAAGTATATAGATAGTTTTAAACTTAGTTGAAGCATAGATATCGGTTTATCTAAATTTATAGATGTGAGTGAAAGGAAATAATCAAAACCATCAGAATACAGAAATAATAAAGGAAAGAAATGAAGAAAGAGGAAGGGGAAATGCAGGAGAGACAAAGAGATTACAGCTTCCATGAGAGGACCTGTACATGGTCCAGCAGGAGAACCCTGGCCATTCCAAAAGACACTGAAAAGCTTTTGCATTGGGAATCACCCTAGTTGAAAACAAACAAACAAAGGAAGTACTCTGCAAAGAAACAGTGGGTAAAGTGACCATTAGATTACTTATGATATCTTCCCTGTAGGAGCATTTCCACTTAAAGTCTCTGTTCACGCTGAGTCACATCTCACCTCCTAGCTCCTAGTAACTGCTATGACCACTACAGTTATGTACAGGAGGAAAAGAAACAATGAATTTCATTTTCTCATTTTTTTCAAGCTGGCCCTTTATTTTTGCTGTCTGAAAAATTAATAAAGGTGTAAAAGTTCAGAGGAAACCCAAGAGTTGCCTTTCCTAATGCGGTGGATTGATCTCAGCCATTAGCTGGGCATCACACAGCTACTTGCTCACACACACCACTCCCCCAGCAGGACAGGGAAGAGAATAAAAAGAGCAAAAGCTAGAAAATTTATGGCTTGAAATTAGGATGGTTTAATAAGTGAAGGGAAGAGGAAGAAAATAATGTCATCACATCAAAGGCAATCACTCACCACCTTCCCCAAGTAGACCGATGCCCAGTCTTCAAGCAATGGCTACCTTTCTCAGACTCCTCTCTTCTCAGTTTTTATTGATGAACATGATGTGCTACAGCATGGAATGACCCTGGGGCCACTTCAGGTTAGCTATCCTGGCTGTGTCCCCTCCCAGCTCCTTGATCACTCCCACCTACTCCCCGAGAAGCCAGAGTGAGCAACACTCTTTTGACATTGTGGGAGCACTGTTCAGCAATAGCTGAAACAATGGTGGATTATTAGCACTGTTTGGGTTGCTGATATAAAACACAGCATCAGATATGGTGGGATGAAGACAATTAACTTCTGTCCCATCCAGACCCAGCATATTCCAACAGTGTCTTTTTCTTTTAATTTTGCAAGGCAACTCAAACTGGTTTCTTTATATTTTCATTCAACCATGGGTTAAGATAACCATCTTACTTTCCATCCATGATGCCTGCACAGTAAGGTGCAAGCTAGAACTCAAGAAAATTGGTGAAGAACACTAGTGTTTTTCTCAGAGACCCTCTCAGGGAGAGCCTCAAAATCCATCTATGTACATGCACAGAGCTCGGGCCTTTTTGCAGTGTATTCATTTTCTTGTAGTTACACAGAGTGGCATTCTTTGTCAGATGTTAGTTTTGTCAGTACATGATACAACCTGACAAACTAAAGAAGTGTTTTGTATCTGATTCTTCTGAAGGCTTATGATAAAGGAATCCCAAAAGTTGCAGAATTGTGTGCTTCACGTGTACACCTTTTATACAGCTTCATGTGTACACCTTTTATACAGCAACATATAAAATATTAATGCTCACTTTAAAAATTGATGCATCCATCAATAAACTATCCTGCTTTGTACAGCACCATATTAGTGCATTGAAAAACACATCCATTATAGAACACCTATTAAAAATTAAAATAATTATTCTTCTCTCCCATAACTTTTCATTATTATGGGAAAGTCAGGGAGGGGGAGAACATGTATGATGATGAAATTATGAGTAAGTTAGTCCACAATAATATTTGTTCAGTTATGATTATGAAATACAGTTTAACAGAAATGCAGAACTGTATAGCATTTCTTTGTTGTAACATCAGTACCATTACCTATGGTTCCATGGTGCCTCTGGAACATTTTTTAACAGAAATATTGATAAACCATACCATACGTGCAGGTCAAGTCTTTCAAAATGATTGCAGAAAAAAAATTTGCCAGACTAGTCCTTCACTCATTATAGCTGCAAATAAATCAGTGAAAAGCACTTCTTCCAATGGTCACGTGGGAGAAATTGGATCTCTAAAAGTAAAAAAAAATAATTAATTTAAAAATCTAGTATTTTTATAATCAAATTAAAAACAAGAGCAAAGTCAGGAAACTATGGGTATGATTTTAAGCGTCCTAACACATACATTTCATCTCCCAGTGGAAGACATTGGGCAAAAATACAGGAAAAATTCTGAGGTCTGAGTTAAATAACTACTGAGTACAGAATCTTTATACTGTACTGGAATTCTGGATAGATTTAAATGTAGCTCTGGATTGTAGAGTGGTACTATTCCTTATCAGTTATGTAACAGAAGGAAAGGTAGTAGTATTTCTTCCAGAGGTGTATTTGTTGGTTGGGTCATAAAATACTTCAGCCATTTTTTCTATTACCAAACTCAAGTTTTAGATCACATAATATATTCTACTTTGTCCAATGTTATCTATTTTTTTTCTTAAGAGTAGAGGTTTTAACATTTTCTCCATCAAATTAGAGTTGCTAAATCACCTTTTAGTAATAGTTATTGTTTACTTATTTTCTCACTCAATTATCTTTCAATTTTTCACTTCTCTGATTGTTTTTTTCTTGTCTAATATGTCACACTTGAGTACCTCTCATAGGACATAAATCTGCTCTTCATTATACTTCAGCATCAGCCTTTGAACCACTGAGCACTTCCTCATTAATAAACCAGCTATGAACACGTCTCTGGAATGGTTACTTCTGTATTCTCCCTTAAGTACTGAAGATACCTGACACTCTGGATCAATTTTATCAGAATTCTGTTTGAGCCAAGACAGCAGTTTACCATTTTTAGCCACTAGTTCCAATGTCTGGAAGGTTGAGGTGACCTTGTATCTTTTGAATAATCATATCTTTGTTTTTTGTTCTCCATTAAGAGGGTTCAAAGGACATGGGCATCTCTAGGTAGATACTGTCCAGCTGAATAAGAGAAAACAGGATGATTTGTCATGAGAGAAATCTGCCAGAACACGAACCACAGCAGTGGCTTCACTGAAAGCTGCCAGTGTTACTGAGACTGTCAGAGTGATAACTTGGAAATGCATGTTCACTTCCACCAATTAGTTTACCAAGACAGGACATTCAAAGGATGCCTCTCCTAGAGGTGTTCTACACTTCTGCTCTTCTAAGATTTGAAGAACCATATGCAGGTGACTTTCCCCACAAAGGAAATGTACTGCAAAGAATAATCCATCATGGAAACATAAGTGAAGAGGCTGCACTTGAAACAGAAGGATACTTTTCACTTTTGTAAAAGGCATAACTTTCAATTTTGTTGCTCCTTTATGAATTCATTACCTACATTTCTCTTCCTCTTCCTTTCAAAATCTCTCTCTTAGATATTTCTGAAATGCTAAGAATAAAAACTATGTTCTAGCCATTATATTTTATTATTTTAGATAGTTTGAAAGAACAACTGGGTGGTCTTACCTCAATGTGCCTGCAACGCAGATTCACAGTGTGAATAATGGACAAGCTTTCAAAGGATGCTATTCACAGAAAATGATGATTAGGGGACTGGAACATCTCTCTTATGAGGAAAGTGTGAGGGACTTGGGTCTTTTTAGTCTGGAGAAGGCATCAATGCTCGTAAATACCTAAAGGGTGGGTATCAGGAGGAGGAGACCAGTCTTTTTTCAGTGGTGCCCAGTGACAAGACAAGAGGTAAAAGATGCAAACCTGAACATAGGAATTCCCATTGAAACATGAGGAGAAACTTCTTTACTGTGAGGGTGACAGAGCACTGGAACCAGCTCCCCAGAAAGGTGAGGGAACCTCCATCTCTGGATACTTTCAAAACCTGCCTAGACATGTTCCTGTGTCACCTTCCATAGGTGAACCTGATTTGGCAGGGGGGTTGAACTAGAGGATCTCCAGAGGCCCCTTCCAGCCCCTATCAGTCTGTGATGCTGTGAAAAACATGGTAAGACAGCATTCAACTGTCAGTGAGTAGGAAAAAAACATCAGTCAAATGCAGATGGAGAGTTCCAGTGGTGGTGTGAAACCTCGTGCAGCTCTTCTTCACAAAGCAGAGGCATTTCTGGTTTTCTCAGCTGGTTTCTTGAAGAATTTTAGGAGAACATTTGCAGCCTATCTGAGGGCAAACATTCCAGGCAAAGTTCACTTCTCTGGGGAGAAAAAGCCCTAGGTGTGTTGATAATAATAGACATTTAGATTGGAAAACATTTAGATTGGAAAAGACATTTAAGACATTGAGCACAACCATTAACCCAGCAGTGCTAAGTCCACTACTAAACCACATCCCTAAGCACCGCATGAACTCCATGGATGGTGACTCAACTACTTCCTTGGGCAGCCTCTTCCAATGCTTGACTACCCTTTTGGTGAAGAATAAGGTCTCCCCTTAGCTTTGGCACAGAGACTACCACAGTTCCCTCATCTCTCCTCATAAGACTTGTTCTCTAGACCTTTTACCAGCTTCATTGCACTTCTTTGGACATGGTCGAGCACCTCGATGTCTTTGTTGTAGTGAGAGGCTGTACTGAACCCAGTGTTGAAGGACTAACAGGAACAAGTTTAGGGAAAATCCAAGGGGAATCCAAGAAGAATCCAGCAAACTTCAGGATTGTCACAGAATAAAGCATAGACAGCCAATGGAGGAACAAACAAATAAATTGCTATTTCACTCTGATATCACTGGGAAAAAAAAAAAGGAGGAATTTGCAATATGTGACATAGAAATTGACATAGCAAATGACAAGTGTCAGAAATGAGAAAAACCCATGAAGGTTAAGAAAAAAAAAATAAAATTCATAAGACATGAAATGAGAAGAATAAAAAATGTCATGGTCTGAATGATGGAACAGGAAAACGATCTTACTGCTCTAGTTGGAAATGTTTGCTCAGTGAGATTATGGTAGTAAAGAAGAAAAGAGATCACTGTCATGAGCATTTAGAGAGATTTCTAAGGTAACTGGGAAAAAAAGTTAAGGAAGTATACAGTGTGGATAACTCAAGGCTGTGAGTGGGTGGATAAAAGCTCGTAGTGCCAGAGAAAAGAAACAAGACAGGCAAGGTGAATGAAGGGCTTCAAATCAATGACAAGAGAAAAGGGAGAGAAAAATAGCGTAGCAGAAAAGTGTCATTTCTGTCCGCCCTGTATATGAAGAATCCACACAGCAAGCCCTGCTACAGAAACAGATCTAAGTGGTAGATAGGAGGCTTAAAACACGAGTCAGATAATTAGAAATGGCAACAACAATTAGAGGAAAAGAGGGAAAGATCCGAGGTAGAAGAAGCGAATATAAATTAACTGATGAAGACTGCAGATAAACCACTGAGAGACAAACAGGTGTTAGGCAAGTGATAGAACTCATAAAGCATCTACCAACAACACAATAATGACTCGGTAAACAAGTCAACAGAACTGCTATGGAATTATCATCCAGGAGAATCCCATGTTACACTTAATGCAGCATCAATATGGGTGACAAAACAGAGACTTGGCTTGGTCAGTCTGTGACAGTCAGAGCAGCTGGACAGCAGCTGAACAGTAAATGTTGGGGCTGCTACTATAGTCTAACTGAGGCCAAGGAGCTAGAGCAATTTACAACACGTTTCGTGTTCCATTTATGACCAGTACATCCCAAAGGCTCACGGATCACATTGGAAGAAAATGCTGCATATGTAGACAATGCAGTCATCTTCAGCATGGACTGGTGAAAACTCAGGAAATATTTTAATAAGGTGATCACTGAATTACAAAGGGCAGGTTTAACCATAAGTCCTCAGACAAATGCTATGGCATAAGATAACTGAATATCAGAGGCGTGCATCAGGATGATAAAAATCAAAGAATCATCACCATTTTATAAGATGAAAAGGAATCTTTAAAAAAAAAGTTACATATGATCTATGTACATAGAATTTTTTAATTTTTTAGAAGCTTGAATAGAACTAGAGAAATAAAGACAGT
The DNA here is from genome assembly GCA_013399075.1 of Chloroceryle aenea. NCBI lineage: Eukaryota > Metazoa > Chordata > Aves > Coraciiformes > Cerylidae > Chloroceryle > Chloroceryle aenea. Next base: position 429,241 of record VWZY01002472.1, read on the forward strand.
CCCAAGCTGTACATATCCTTTCACCTGGTGTATGTTTTTTGAAAACATTGGAAGATAGAAATTTGGTCATAGAATTGTGTGTTGGAGAATTTGCATCTGTAGATCAGGTGCATTACCCCCCAAAAATTTATAGTTCAGACTGAGCTAAACAAAACTTTGTTCAGGCACTCAAAGATGAGCAACCAGGGTCCTTGTTGTGGCCATACAAAAAAAATAAACATCATGTAAACCATACATGATGGTTTATTTTCCTTGGTGTACTAACAAACAGGTTCATCTGTAGGATGTTTTCTTATGTTCTTTCTGTTTGGAATAAATCTCTTTCAAAATAGAAACATTACAGAAGATTTATCAGCCTGACATAACAGTTCTACTATTCCATGCTAGCATTTTTAAGCTTATTCATTTTCTCCAAAATTTGCAATAGTACTGCTAATTAACAGCTATATTTTTCTTTGATTTTGAACTGGGTAATTTTTTCAAGATGTGAAAAAATTTGTCACTTTGTAACTAAATATGGACTCCATAGTTCTGCATAATAAAAATCCCTACATTAGACAAATACCTGTTTTCCTTTGAACAAAATCTGTAAATATATTATGCAGGTTATTTAATACACTTAATAATTTGCTATCAGGTAATGTATCTAAGACTGTAAAAACTTTTTCGAATGGAGCTTAACTGAAACATAGAAAATGCACTTATCAGAAAAATAAATATCTAACTCTGTAATAAAATTATCACGTTTTTATGGAGATTTTGCTTGCATTCCTTTAAAATATGATTTTAAACAAATATTTTGATTTGATATTTTCAGTTTTAGAAATTCTAATTTCATAATAGCTTTCATTTTGAGTACAGTTTGGAGACAGCTGATCAATACTGAGTCAGAGACTTTCAAAGACAAATACTGTATAGGTGTTAATCAACCATGAGGTAAAAATTCTAGATCTAGACAAATAATTTTTCCTGGATAAATTCAAGAGTGTACAAACAGAACATTTTCAAGTAACTTATGAATTTAAAACCTGCTCCAAAACATAAAAGTAAACTTCTTTTCTAATAGTCTCAGTCAGTAGTAGAACTAATTGAAAACCTATAAATTTAGTACAGTGCAGTATGTAGTCTCTATCTTGCTCTACCTATACATCAATAGGTCATTCTGAGTTAATTAAGAGAAGGCATAATCAGCTTAATTTATGTAGTTCAGGGCAGTTAATGATATCTTAGTACAGTACCTGAACATTTGGCCTGCCCATATAACTAGCTGGGTATACCCAGCTCATTCTGTAGCTCTCCAGCTCTCCATTTTTAATCTCAGATTTCATTTTACACAGCTTAGTCAGAAGCCACTAAGTCTAATTTCTTGAGGCTAGAGCTGAAATAAAACCAGAACAAATTAACAGGTTAACAAAGCAATATGATCGGATTTTAGTCTGTGATAGTATTTTATGCAGAAAAATAATAAAACGAGCTGATAGTTCCAAATTAACTACTTGTATCATTTAAGTATGCAATATTTTTAAATAGTGTAGTAACAACACACAAAGGAATAATAATAGATAAAGAGTTAGGACTGAAAAGATTATTATTTTTCCCATAAATTATATAGTTTAAAAAATGGCCATAAAAAGCCAGAAATTTACAGAACACACAACACATAGTGTGGTACCTCAATAAGAAGAGCGTCCTTTTTCTGCCACAGAGAAAATGTTTCCTTCTGCTGTCTCTGCAGCTCATCTTCTCTTTTCTGAAGCTGCAAGTTTACACACAAAGACAAACCACAATGTCAACCAATTGGACCTCACTTAAGGAACCTAGGAGATCGATTTGTAAAGCAAAGGATGAACAGGACCCCATTTCTGAAGTACGTTGCTCAAACTGCTCTTTCATTAAAAGATGCTCTCTCTTATTGATTTTGGCTTAAGTAATGAGAAAGCTTATCCAAAAATCTTTAGCATTTGGGCTCAAGTTAAGGAAATCAATAGAGTCATTTCCCATTTGAACTGCATATGTGAGTTTTATGTACGAGAGACAAGACAAAGCCCAAATCGGATAAATCGATAACATTGTCAATAGAACATGAAACTGACAAATGGCATTTTTAAGCAATTAAAGAGAGCTGTAAACATACAGAAGCTAATCAATTACAGTGTTCTGCTATTAACAGTTTTTAATTTATACAAACATTATTGGGAATCCCAGGGAACAGAGATAATGAAACATTTCTCGCTACTGTTCAGGGATTATGACAGTAAAGCTTCTCGTATCTCCATATGTAAATCTTCCAATGCTCATGGGAAAAAGAAAGGAAATATTTAATTAATCATTGAATTCCTATACTATCGTGTCTACACATGTAATAAACACAGTGGTCACAGTCCCTGACTGCATATTTTTCACCCAATCTGGAGTACAAGGACAACTGAAGTATGCAAATACAGAATCATAGCATCATCTTAGTTGGGAGATCCCTTTAAGATCATCAAGTCCAACCAAGTACACGGCCTAGAATCACAGAAATGCTGATTACAGGAGATGTCTAAAGGTGGCATAGTTTAACATCTCCCACAGTATGACGACCACAATCAGTGGACAAAGTGGAAAAAGGAAATTCCATCACCCAGTTTCATACATTGTTCCAGCACTTTTTCCTATGTCTGTGCTGAAGCTGCAACTTGTGACTTTTGCCTTTTGATATACCAAATGGACTACTAAGAAGAGTTAGAGTCAGCTTCATTGTCCTTCTAGTTTACCTTCAAATTTAACTGACTGCTGTTAAAAGTCTCTTTAGCTTTTCTTTAGCCAGGCTAAGCCATCTCTCATTTAAAATTGTGTGTTCCAGGTCTCTAACCAGGTTATACTCTTCATGGCCCTCTTCTGGACCCTTTCCAGTCTTTCAGTGTCTTTCTTGAACTGTAAAGCTGATATGAATGAAATACTCCAGTTGCAGCCCCCTCAGTGTGAAGTATAAAGGAATAACAATTTAATTGATATTTTCTCCACACTCCTTCCAGTATAACCCAGCTTGCCTTGTTTGTGACAGTATTCCATTCATACATGGCTTGCAGTCTACTATAACCTCTGCCTTCAGCAGAGCTGCTACTAAGATAATTAGTTCCCAGGCTGTACTGATGCACTTGGTTGTCCAAAGTGCAGGACTTTTGCACTTCTCCTTTTAAACTGTATTAGGTTTCTGCTGGTCCAACCCCTAAGTCACTCAATGTCTTCCTGTCCAGTATGTCACTTAACCTTCCCTTCCCAATTTAGCCTCACGTGCAAATTTCCTGATGGTCCATTCCATCTCATCATCCCAATCATTGATAACTGAATAAGAAAGGCTGCAATATTAAAAGGCTGTCATCTGAAAGCAGAGCCATTAATTAATATCCTCTAAGTCCAAATGCTTGCTCATTTTTCAATCCATCTTCCAACCCATTTATCCAACACATTCATCTCAGCTTATAAGTAAAAGTACAGTTGAAAAGGATGGTAGAAGTCTTGCTAAAGTTGAGTTATATTACAGTACAGACTCTCTCTGGACCACATAACCAATCATTCCAACATAGAAGGTAGTGATGCCCTTGCAGACTGTTCAGGTGCAACAAGTGCATGTCCATAACTCAACACGTGCAACCCTTCCTCATAACATAATTCTCAAAACCCAAAGGCACATACTATACTTGAAGATAGCTTAGCCAACAAATACTGAGCTTCATCAGCAATAGCAGCAGTATTAAAAGGAGTAAGAGCTCTTGAAAGGAACATATGTGCACTAATATAAAAAGCTTGCACTTATACTTTACTTGAAGACACACTTCCTACTCACATAGGACACATTCATGTTCTACAATTGTTTATATCCAGCATATAGAAAACAGCATTTCAATTCCTGTTCATCTAAAGAAATGTACATTTAGAAACATGAAAGAGCTTTGAAAGAGAAAAGCAGCCAGAAAACTTGTAATTTTAACTTAAAATCTCAAAGATTACCCTTTACAGTAATGTAAATTCTCTTTCTTCTATTGATAGTCCAAATGTACATTCACAGTTTAGGTAACTCGAGAAAATGCTTTGCCAGCTACCGAGAGGAGCAGTGTTGGATAACTTAAAGCTATCAGCAAATGTATGGCCTTTAGCAACCCAAAATAAGATTGTGTTTGGTGATGACATGACAAAAAATTATGTCATATTTCCCAACACTGACAGTAATATTCCTAAGCTTTGGTGGCATATGTGCTGGTTTTATTAGGGGGATCCATTTCAGCAGTTTCATAGCAAAAACTCAATCCAGGTCACCACCAACTGAGTAGAAATGGCTAAACTGAGTAGAATGCCTATGGAGAAGAAATGGCCATTGCTAAATTTGGCTAAATTTGGAAAATGAACAGCATAGGGAATTTCCTGATGTCTTTGGACCTGTGAACATCAACAGTGTTCTTGACTTTGAACAGATGAAAGGTAAATACTTATTTCAGAGGTCTCAAGCTCAGGAAGAAAAACTGGAAGTTTAATTTAACTGTTACAGACTAAAGAGAAGATGTTTTGGCTACATTAGAAGAGAGATTCTCCTCTGAAAAACAGATTCAAAAAGGGTCACCCTTCCTGCAGCTGAATTTGGCCTCCTCATAGCACCAGTACTGGCAAGAAGAAAGCAGCTTTCATAGCTAAAGGAAGAAATAAACAAGTACTTAGCATTTCAAAAGGAGACTCAATACATACAGTTCTCATTTGAAATCCCATGGACTATAGGGTATCTAAAGGCAGATAATTTAAAATATGTCTGAACTGCAGGATGGGAGAGAAGCAGAAGCCTGATCAACAGAAAGTGGTAGAGTGAAACAGACCTGGAGTGGACTTTGAAAGACTTGAGGGAGAATGGACTCATCAGTTTAGACAAATGACTCAAACCCGTGAAAATTTCATGGGAAAAAGAAAGAAAGATGACAACACAAAGCTGTGATCAGCTCTGTTTGGAAGCTATATGAAGTATTACTGAACTAGCAGTGCCAATTCAGCAGATCTCTAGTAAAAAAGACTTCAACCAGAGCAAAACACATAGATCACAAAAAGCTAGAACGATTATGAGAGGCAAAATGTCTTTAGAAAATGAACACTCCCAAAAGCGTTACTTAAGAGTTTATGAATACATTTTTAATATTTGAGGGCTTTACTATCTTTACCCTAAATATAGGTGATGCTGTGTGACTTTAAAGATATTACCATTTTATTATTGGCTGTAGCCATGTTCGGTGGTGTATATACAACTTCAGAGACTCTGGAGATCTGCCATACCTGTAGCACTTATAATGTGATCCTTAGTGTACAGAGATCCTTCTTTCTCTCTTCTTTCCACATGGGAACGAATTCCAGTTATATAGATATAAGGAGAAGACGTAAGGATTTCTCTCTTGTTTAAAATGCTACATTTTTTTTCACTTAAGTTTCCACATTTGTTGTTTGCTTCAATTTGCACTGATACTCTCTCCTGCTGAACAAATGCTGCTGCCTGTTGCTGTGTTTTGCTGCTTTTCCCCCAGCTCAGAGTTTGTATGCACTCAAGTATTAAACGTAATTACACTATCAAAAAGCATCTTACTGAGAGAAATCCCTCCACATTTAGTTAGCAATTTATATGGTGCATATAACTCTACTACCTGGAGGCTACTTACAGTTTCAAGTATTAATTGGACAAAAGCAATCCACAAGAAGATATTTTGTCAGATAAAAAAGTCACAGCTTCCCCCAGTAAATACATTTTCAAATACAAATCAAGCTGTGAAGTAAACTGTAAGAAACCCTAAAAACTAAACTCATGTCATATTATTTTCATACTAGGAAAGCTAAATCCTAGAAATAGTAGAAACGGAAGAGAAGTTCCTTCCAGAGAAATATGGCCTGAATTCCTTTATGGAACAGGAGAACAATATATATTTTAATAGCCTCACAAATGTTTAATTATTGAGAAGCTCTTTTGTAAAACCAGATACAGTCTTGAATATTATCAGTTGTATTCTGGGTTGCTGCCAAATGCTAAAAAAGAATCTATGGGAAATAATCTGTCATGCATCACACTGCTGCCAATCATTTTTGGTGTGAACATCCTCTTCCAGCACATGAGGCTTCACCTTCATGTGTTCTTCTAAATGATTCTGTGGCAAAAAAAAAATAATAATAAAAAAAATCACTTAAATCTTATCTACTTAGTATCACTTCCTTTTCAGGTTAATACAGACACCTGAATTGCTTGCTTTGACAACTGCTGTATAAAGATCAAAACAAGAGTGCTCAGTCACTTCGATGTTCTTTTAGCATTATAGTTCCTCTGACCTCTAATACTTTTGTATAATTTAAAGTGAAGGAGAGTGGAGTCAAAATGGAAGAATCTCACTGACAAAATATCCTAAAATTTTATTCCTAAATTGACACCTAAAAATACATTTTGCCATAGTCGGTTATTCAGTTGGAAGTCTGACATATGAATCAAATTCACCACAAATTCAAATAAGGTTTTACTAATCTGGTCCAAAATGATTAGAAAACTGTGTTTGGTTTTTTTTTAATGCTGTGTCAATTAGATGGACGTTAAATATCTTGGGATATTTACACATTCATTTCCACTGTAGTTGTGACATCATACTAATGCCATCTAGTCTATGTTTTTCTGATCATGAAGTATAACTCTACTTATCAGTTGCCATATCCAAAAGATAGATCAAAAAGTTGGAATTTCTTACTCTGCGTATTTTTAGTCTCTGATTTTTAAGTTCTTATGCACCTTTCAAACCTAGTCAGTGACCTGGTAATCTGACAATAGTCCCAGTAATATCACAATGTGGTCAACATACAACTAGTGGTCTAACTGGATCTCCTCTATAAAACACAGGAACTTTGTGTGATGTGTCCTGCAAGCAAAGGGAAGAGTTTTTGCCAGTGAGTACAAGCCCCACAGCTTTCAATGTCTGCTCCCATACATTCAAAGGGAGACAGAAAATGTGTTTCAGTATCATTTGACATTTCTCAGTTGACAGAAACAAGTCCCCTCTTGATTTCTACCACTTCCAGAGCTAAGTAGTGTTTCCAGTGGCCTCCCACCAACATCCAACTGAAGTTCTCCAATGTGATGCTCAGGACCAGCATTCACAATAGCATGAATAATTTCCTTAGCATGAGGTAGACCTTGTCTTGAATCTTTTCCAACACATCTATTCACTTTTGTCTTTTGTTGTTATGGTAAAATTAGCAACCTAAAGACTTAAAGTCTACACCTACTAATTATTAGAAAGGTAAAAAAGAAAGAAAAGAGGAACAAACAAACAAACAAATCTAATGAACCCTGTTATTCCGGAATTAAGATCAGGCAATAAGAAGCTTCCAATCAGTCTCTCCTCTCCATTTTTTTCTCTTTCCCCCTTTTCTCTTCCTTTCCTTTCCTCTTCCTTTCCTTTCCTTTCCTCTTCCTTTCCTTTCCTCTTCCTTTCCTTTCCTC
>VWZY01002472.1:436886-447867 GCA_013399075.1 Chloroceryle aenea
GGAAAGTACACACGAGGTCATATTATTATTGTAACCCCTACTAGAGCTCCCTAATAATCATAGACACTTCAGGGATATATTAAGAAGACAGCTCTAAGCTTTTCTGAGGTTGGTATATACCTCAGGTATAAATTAAGAAGACTGAAATGAAACCGTCTTGAAATTCTGGTATATTATTACCCAACATGCATGAATGTGTTGGAAAAAAACACTCTACTGCAGGTCCTTTTTCTGTAGATTCACCAGTAGAAGCCTGTATCAAATTAAGATTGTTTAGAAGCTGTTTGGGAGAGTTCAAGCACTACTTTAAATGCATAGAGTTCTCCACAAAAATGAGATTAGCAGTTTCAGCACTGAATGTAACAGTATTATGTAATATTACGAATATGAAATTGTTCTAGAAATCAATAACGCTTTCATTTCCAGAACTAATCTGATGATAAGGTCTTGTTTATAAAGATGTTAACCAAATGCATTATTCACATTTTGTAATGATTTTCAAGAAAAAGGACATTTTTTAATTATCACATCGAAGTGCTGTAATAAATGAGTGTAATTTTTATTAACAGGAGTTAATTTACATAAAACAAATGCTCATTGAATTATTGAGTATGATAATATCTACATGCCTAGTCTTGTTTGTCATATTTTGTGCCTTTTGGCGACATCAGAATTATAACAACCTGATTTATGCACTAAATTTAATGCACAATATGACAACATACCGATAGGTATGCCTTATAATGTATAATTTAAACACGATTACTATATATTTCACCCATATTTTCTTGGCTTTACAAAGATTTCTCATGCATCTAGAAATCTCAATTGTAATGCAGGTTGCCAGATATGAATGCCTGTTTGAATTAATGAACATTTTTATAAAAATACTCTGACTATGAATGTTTTAAAAACCTTGTCATAACATTCACCAAACTTACACATGACAGCTAGCATGTGTTACTGCATTTTCATCTTAAATATTTGATGATCACCTCTTTAAATCCAAGATTCAAAACCCAAAGGGTTTCATTTTCTTACAGCATATGTAATTCAAGAGACATTTATTAGTATAGTTCTCATTTTATGCATCAACAAACTATTTTTCAGAGAACCATTAGATGAACTCCCTGCTTTTCAGGCTCTTTTTTTTTTTTTTTTACTGAACATTCTAATTGTAATTGTATGTTTTATTTGACAATATTTGCACAGACTATTTGCAATGCTCCCTGCTTCCCTATATCCGGCTCCACTGGAACTGAAAGAATTCTGTAATATACAGTAATGCAGAGTCAGAAAATGGGAAAGCATCAACTGGAATCTCACACACAGTAGAGAAACTATCTGAAAACCCTTGGTAAGCTTTTTTTAACCTCTGAATATACCCCCCAAAAAAATTCCTGGATACAATTACAATTCATAAATTCTTCTAAACACAGATGTTCATTTAATGCTGTTAAATTACTGTTAGTGAAGCCTAAAATGAAGATTTCTGTATTCATTATTGCCCACGTGTAAAAAATTCAGAAATTAACAAATATCAAACATCAAAATGTTTCTAATTATTTAAGAAGCAGATGAACAAACCACCGTTGGTGCAATATATTACTATCTTAGCACCGAAGGTTGTCCACTGACAGGTCACTCTCACTTGACCTTGTATGCACAGAAAGGTAGCTCACCATGGTAACCTTGGTCTTGTGGCTTTCTGTACAGTAAATCATTTCAGCCCTCTTCATGCAATTCTTTTATTGGCTGTGCAATTGAAATGTCATGCTTCACGAGCAGAGAAGCTAGTAATTTCTTATGGGTGATTAAACTACCTCTGTAATGTACGAGCGTGGATTGAACTGTACACAACAGACTTAAGCACACATTTCATTTCTGAAAATTCTTGGGTTTTTTCAGATGCTTACAAGGAAGTTTACTGCGAAGAATGAAAAAAAATCACCAATTCTTTTTTTCATAAATGCACTCTAAACGAGCACAAAGCAGAATCCTTTTAGATTACTTTCAGGAGCATAAGGAAAACAGCAGCCTAGAAGAAATAAATGTTTAGCATCATTGTCAAAATCAATACCTATGTTTTAATTGTACTAGCAAATTTCTGAAGTCAAGCTACTCTATAAAGGCCAATTTAGGCCCAAAGCAGGAACTGACATTATTATTTTAATTATATTTAATACATAAAGGTGAGATACTGTAGAAAATAATCAGGAAAAAAACCTGGAGGTGGGCAAGCTCCTTCAGCTATTATTTCATTCCAGTATTTACATTCATTGCAACCTTGATGCAGAATTGAACTAATAAGCCTAACGCTGTCTATGACAAATTACTCCTTTGAATTCAAACTATAATCTTAACAGCAAAAACATGGTCTTTTGAAATGGTAAAGATGTGCTTAGAGGAGCTTTGTATCTTCTAAGCTTTCTTTTATAAAATGGCTCACCTCCTTCCACCGCTCTCATATAAACCACTTTCATTTGCATGAAATTCATACGAGAGGTTCTTTTGGTCTTTTACTGCTTTTGCATCTGTCAGATTGATATGAGTCTGTGTGACAGACTTACAGAAATATGAGTGTGTGCAGTACACAAACTGATACATCCTTCAAAAATATTAGCAAAAAGACTTTGATATCACTATTTTTACATTCTTTTCCACCAAAATAAAACAAACAAAGAAACCCAAACAAAACAACAACAACAAACCGCCCATGCCTTATGCAGCAAATATAGTATCTCCCAGTTTTCACACTTAACAAGAAATTATGATAATCCTGACTTTAAGGTTTAGTTTCCCAGTTGTACCCATTCCATTCACACAATGAAAAAATAACACTAATCCGTGTTTTACTAAAAAATAAATGACAACCAAAAGTTCAGCAATAATTCAAGAAACCATTTGACTGCTGAGTTCTGTAATAAAGCTAATAATTTAACCACCTCTTCTTGGTGCATAAAAAAAAAATAAATGTGGAATATACTTATGAAGGAGAGGGTGGAAGGATCTAACAGATGCTAGAAAATTCTTCTTTAGTGTATTTATAAGATTACAGAAATCAGTTTCTGTTGAGTTTGAGAACCCAGATCTGCTACCAGGGGATCTATTTAGCAACGGTATAAAAGGGGTAATATGGTGGTGACACCCTGTTCAGGTGGATTAATGAGAATGGCAGCTGCTATTCTCAGTTCAAAATATGAATTTTCTGTCTTGACTACTTCCTACAGGATCTTAAATGTCTCATTTATCATAATTATATCAATGCAGAAAGGCAGCTGTATGCAGATTTAAGGAAGGAGATTCACCCAAGGAGCAGCATTATTATTAACCAGTGGGACACCTCAAAATATAAAAGAGCACACAGAAAACATGCAAAGGGTTTCTAATCCCACTTTGTCCTTCTGTTACCAGTGCTACAAAATTCAGGATGTGATTTCTTTTGTAAAGTGTAGCAATGGAAGAAATCTGTACAGGGCTGGTGTCTCACAAAACGTCTGAGCTTTGGCCAAGTCCCATTTCATTTTAGACAACAAAAATCTCAGATATTTTTTAATTTGATGTGAGGAGAGAGCAAACACTTCACTGTCCTTGCCACTGGTGAGGCCAAAACCTTGAGTACTGTGTTCAGGTTTGGACCCATCACTCCCAGAATGTGGGATATTGAAGTGCCCTATCAGGTCCAGAGAAGGGCAACTAAGCTGGCCAAGGGTCTAGATCACAAGTCTTATGAGGAGCAGCTGAAGGGCCTGGGGTTGTTCATCCCAGAGAAAAGGAGAGTGAAGGGAGACCTTCTCGCTCTCTACAACTCCCTGAAAGGAGGTTGTAAAGAAAGTGGGTGTTGGTCTCTACTCACAAGTCACAGCTGACAGGACAAGAGGAAATACCATCAAGTTGCACCAGAAGAGGTTAAGGCTGAACACGAGGGAAAAATTCTCTACCGAAAAGGTTATCAAAGACTGGAACAGGCTACCCAAAGAAGTGGTTGCATCACCATCCCTGGCTGTATTCAAGGGTGCTCAAGGATATGGTGTAGTAATGGCCCTGACAGAGTTAGATAATGACGACCTCATAGGTCTTCTCCAATCATAGTGATTCTCAGATGACCACATGAAAAGGGATACTTCCTGCTTGACTCCACTGAAAAAGAGAAAGGATTTCATCTGGACTTGTTTTATCTTAGTCCTCTTCTGCTCCATTCTGCAACATTACTGGATTTACCTTCTGTCTAAGAAAAGTTCCAGTGTTAACTACAAATTTTTATCATGAAACTGTAAGCTACATCAAGATGGGCACAGGATAAAAATCACAAAAAGGGAGACTGCAAACCCTCAGTTTTCTTCTGGTCACTTTCTATATTTTCCCTTAACTATCCAGTTACTCAGACTTAATTTCTCATATCTCTTAAATAGAATTAGTTGGTGTATTAGTTGATGTTCTTCTAGGTACCTTTTGAGAAAATCTATATATTCTCATTGGTCCCACAGATTTTCTCTGGATTTAAAAATAACAGCTAAAACAGTGATAACAGAGCAATAACTCCAAGGTGTCATTTAAATGGAGAAAAAAACCAAACCAATCAGAAAAAAAAAAAACAACACCAAAAAAAACCACCAAAAAACCACAAACAAAGAAAACCCACAAAAAGTTAGCACTGTGAGTATAATTATCAAAGAGAAAACCTAAGTAAAGACTTGTGGCATTACAACTGCTATGGTCTCAAAAGGAAAAAAGAGTGTGTTTATCCCTCTGGTGGGAAATAAACAAATAAAATTTTCAAATCAGAAAAAAATTAGTTCAGAAAAAAATTAGTTCAGAAAAATTAAAGAGTAAGGATTCTAGAATGACTAGAAATACAAACACCAGGATGGTAGATGAGTGTTAGATTAAATAATTCTTTCTTTCAAAATCCTAAACTCTCTACTATGTTTGGAAAACAGGGATAGTGTTAAATTTTCTCCATATTACTACAAGTGTCTCTGTACTCCATCGAAGCTCTACTGATGGTACAACTTAGGCCTTGCTTTCAGCAATAGCTGTGTATGAGCTAAACTTTAAGTAGGAATCTCCTGTCTGTTTAGTGTTTTACTGCCATCAGTAGTTGCATTTTGCTTCTGAAGAGAATTATTATTTCTTTCACATCATAGCAAGGAACCACAGACAAGGGATTTTCAAGATGATCCATTCAGGGACCACTTCTCTAAGGTTATAGTTTCTTAATGTTTAAGAAAATGCCTTTTGTTTTTTCCCCTGTGAAGATGCTGTGTAATGCCAGGTAGTTTGAACTGACTTTCCAGGGAAGCAGGATTTCTGTATGAATGTGAGAATGGTGGACCAATTACCTTGGAAAAAGTAAGGATCTAACTATAAGAAGTTGTTGGTTAACCTCAAAGCCTGGACAATTGTACCCAACATTGCTTGTTTACAACAGAAGCAAGACAGAGCCCAGGAGGACTCACACTTCTTTCCACTCTTTCCTTGGCACCCTCCCATAATTAGTAGTATTTGTAAAGCAGTCTAAAAACAACTTATTGGTGTTACAGTTAGCTTAAAAGTTAACTACTAAATAAATAAATACATAAACCAAACCATAAAGTACCACTTACGATAAGAAACTGTCTCCATAGGAACAAAAGATTTAGAAGTTGTATTTGCCAAGCTAGTGTTCTCCAGGTACTTTCCTACCTCTTTACAGTAGGTTTAACTAATAAAACATTGCCTTTAAATGTAATTTATCATCTAACATCCTATAAAACACTTTACCAAAGCACTCTGCTTCTCTAAACCGTTCCTGTTTCCAAATGCTATCCCAATACAAGAAATTAAATGCTACATCTATTTTCTGCACTGCACAGCACCTTAATCTTTTCACCTCTACAAAACCTGCCTTCCTACTATTGAAAACTCTCCTTGAATTCACCCAGCATATTGACTTTATCAAAAAGTTTTCCTCCATTTCTTGGCCTGTGTATTCCCAGTAACCCCTCTGAGTGTTTTTCTGTTTCCACTTCGAGGATTTAAGGGACAGCTAAAGGGAAGAGCCGTGCTTCAGTGAAGTGTTCCATTTTTCTTGGACTGCTCTCCTATACTTAACCCTTTATACATTTTTTTAATCTCCCTTCAAACAATTATATCATCATTTTCTACTGTTTTTTCTGGAACTCCTTTCACCAACTGTTCCCAAATAATCTGCTGTTTGCACATTCAGACCTTGGCACCTGAGAGACAGAACACATAGCATGTAGCTGAGAAAACATTTGTGAAAATGTCAGAATGTCCTATGTGCTAGATGTACAGAAGTCACTATTATGAGAGGAGGAAGCATTATTATTTTACTTATTATCACAAAGCACTGAAAGCTATATAAATACATAGAGAAAATCTGAGCCTTAAATCACATTTATACACTTCTGCTGTTCCAGAGATTCCTTATCCTCTTGTTATCTGAATTCAAAGTTTCTGGTATTTCTCCACTTAGACAGTTTAACATTAGTTAAAGTATTGGGTTATGTATTTAAAAATATATATGCTTGAATATTCTTTAAAAATTAATTCAATTTTTATGTTACTTGTCTTTTTCTGCAGTCTCTTCTAGGAATAAGAATTTGTGAGGTGCTTTTTAGATACAGATTCCATCATCGAGCTTTGAGTCTTCTGAAAGAAATTTGAGAGATTCCTTGACTTTGAATTTATCCTACCTCAGAAAACTTAAGTAGTGCTATGCTCAGCAGAGCCTCATTAGTCCCAGAAATCACAATAGCTGAGGTTTCAGTCAACTGAGAGTCTTCAGGTTGATAAAGATCTATTAACTGCCAGGGATACAGGCTGCTAGCGGTGTGAATTGAAGGGTTAAAGAATGCACCATTTGGGCTGCAGGCTGCTGTATCTTCAAGAGATGTCCTCCCCCAGTTACTTGTTTTATAGAACACTTCATAACTGGGGAATTAGCTGGCACTGCAAAGAATAAAGGTCTGAGGGGAAAAAAGTTAGCACTGTGAGATTGGATGATATGGTAATGAGCCTGCTCCCTGGAGTTCTCCTTTGAGAGACACTGCTGGGACCCATGGGAACATTGCTCTGTAAGGGTTTACTGAGAACTGATGCCTCTTCTCTATAGCCAGAGCTATGAAAGATGATTGCAGGGAACCAATCACGCCTGCTAGTGAAGCCATTGTATATACCTGATGCTTCTGGGAAAAGAAGTTGGACAGGTGTCTAGTAATAAACTCAGAATTTACAGGGCCTTCAGGTGTCATATCATATGGGGACCTCCTGCTGCTTGAGACCATGAGTAAAACAAAGGTATTTGCCTTCTCAGTCTGTTTTCTTTGCTGTAAAAGAGAGATTCCTGCAGTTCTTATAAGTATAGGAGAAGTGTAAAGATAGCAGACATGCAAGGTATTCTACTTTTTCTATGAATATTGTATAATAGTGAAGAATATGTCTTGCCTTGTCTTTCTGCTCTTGAATGTAAGCCACGCAGTTCTGCAGATTGTCTCCTTACAGAACATCCCATCAGTTCTAAGCAGAGAAAAGGAAAGGATATATGCATCTTGTTAACAACTTTTTAGCTTTGGTGGAGGGAAATGATATATCTTTACCTGTTTTCCATGTTATAGATTTTAAATGTCAAGATAGAAACAAAGAAATTCAACTGCAGGCTATTTGACTTTTATTTTTACTTCCTTCCCAATACTAATAAAAATAAACAATGCAGTGCTTTCAGAGAACAGCAAAATAAGGACAACAGAGAGCTAAGACACAAGATGCCTGGAATAATTTTCTGGTTTTCATTAATTACCCTTCTTTAGAGAGCACACATGGTAAAGTTAGCTATGTCATATGTAGATATGTGTAAATAGATGTAACATAAAAATACTAGGAAGTTCTTACTACGAGAAATTCCTAAAATGAATCCTCCAAAAATGTTTCATCTTCATAAACTGACCAGAACACTTAGCCAACTCCAAAGTGCTAAAGAGCACTAGGTACTCCTCTGTAAGGAGGAAGAACTCTTCTTAATCTACCTAAAATGAAAATGAAGTCCTGTCTATCAAGTGCCATAAGCTCTCAAGTAAAGCAGAACTACTGCATATCCTCACCAAAAGATCAGTGTTGGTGCAGATTCTGTTTCTTTGGTCTAAACATATATCAAGATTAATTTCAATTGGAAAAGAAAATGGCTTATCTACAATTTTATCACTTAATCATTTATATATTTAGTCTTGTTTATTATGAAATGTGAGTATTGCTTATTGACTTTGCACCTCTTGCTACTTGGCCTACTGCAGAGAAAACCAACAATGAAAAAAAAAACCAACAAAAAACCCACCACACACCCAAACAAAAAAAAAGCCCATCATATGAAGAAAAACAAAACCAGCATAGGATCATAAAATTTGACAAATCCTATCCTATCAAATTCCTCTTCTGTCAAAAAAATCCCTAATACCCTTTAATCTTAATTATCATTATTCTTTACAGGTATATATATGTAAGAAGCACAAATGACCACTTTATACATCAAGGGAGTAGTTAAATTTAACGTGTCCCCCTGAATGACAACTTGCTTCTCCTTAGTACTCAGTTACTTTCTCTGAAATTAAACAGTTAATAATCCAGGAGCTATACGAGCTATAAATTATTCATCTAAATGAACATTAATCAATTACAAAGAGATAGAGGATTTTTATTTTTTTTTAAAGAGACAACTATATCCTTTTAATATTAAATCTACTTTAGCCCAAATGTCTTCAAACAGCTGTAATTTGCAAGGATGCTCTGGTGACACAGCAGATTCCACAGTAACATCAACAGGCAGGAAGAGATACCCTCTATCCAGAAGTGCAAGAACACCTACACCCTTATTCCAGAGCCAAAGTGTCACAGAAGAGCCAGCCTTCTTTAATTTTCTATACTTTAGAAAATTCTCTACACTTATCTGTGATATTTGTATGAACTTCAAGCTCTTAAATATAAAACTGTCACCTATTTAATGCTGGTACAACACAAAACCTTCAGTCGTCTGGCACGCACACACAGAAAAAATGGAAAGTAAAATATTACTTGTAGATCTCTACCAAAAAGAATTTTTAATAGGATCAGATCTCATCCTGTGAATATATATGTATATATAATGTAAAAAAAAAATCACTAGAATATAGATTCCAGTTCACATAGAAGGCCAGTTATTTTAACATCATTTCAGCACTAACCTTTGACAAAGAGAACACTTTATTTCAAAGTTTTCACAATGTCCTGAGGAACTCCTAGGGAAACTCATGCTTTTATTTGTGAACAGCTTTTCTAGATTTTCTAAACACACTATACCAGGTTAACCAATCCTATTTATGATAATGAACAGGAAAAAAACTGCTTGAACCCAAGATTACAACAAAACCCCTGGAAATTCTCAACTAAACTCCATTCTGAGAGCATTTTGATAAAACTGTAAGAGTTCCAGGGACTGGTGTGGATGATGTGTCTGGATTCTTACAGATACAGTAGGAGGGGAATGGCACCTGCCTACAGTGAGAAGAGGAAATGATGCTCCCCAGCACAAAAAAAGAGAGGATGTACTGGAGCGAGTGCAGCAGAAAGCCACAAAGAGGAATAAGGAACTGGAGCAACTGTCCTATGAAGGGAGGTTGAGGGCACTGACTACTCAGAAACTCCCTAGACCTTGACATCATTATGGAGAAGGCTCAAGGGGATCCTATCAATATCTAACAGGAATAAAGAAAATCAAGAAAATGAAGCTGACCTCTTCCCAGTCATGCCCATTGACAGAGGAGCTCAAATACTTTGTAATTTTACAATATTAGAATTTGAAAGGTCCTTCCAGTTAGCAACAGGATTTAAATTCACAGTTCAGTATCATGTTCCTTGCAATATGAACACTTACTATGAATATTAACAAAAATACATAGTTGGCAGCAAGCTAATAATAAATATTCTTGCAATTTATAGTAAAGACCACAGTTCTCTAGTATGGGAAATAGTAATTCAAAATATACCTTCCAACTATAACATAATAAAATTATTGATATAACAAAATTGTGTTTGGATCAACTAAATATAGGGAACAGAAGTAGCCAAAATCAATATAACACCGTTTCAGCAAGCTTCAGCCAAACCAAATTTTTACTCTTTCTTGAGACCTGTTTTTACTTTTCCTTGTTTAAAAAAAAAAATCTTAATCCATTCTAGACAGCAATTAAAGATGAATATGCAAATGCATCAAAATTATATCAACTTCAACCCAAAATTAAAGGACTGTTTCACATGGCAGCACTATTAATGCATCACTATGAAATTATTTACCTATATTTCTTCAGGAGGAAAAATTTGAGAGAGAAAAGTTACCAGCAATGGTATTGTCTTGTCTCACTGGGTGGATGATGAGGGAGGTGAATCCTTATGATACCTCAACCCCCAAAAGAGTCTCTCCCAGCAGGGCTGCAGAGGTGTCAGAGTCATGACTCGGATGTAGAAAATAATTCATAGTTTTTCCCCAACGACAGTCAGTAAATGGGGCATATAATGGTGTCTTGGCAATAGAGGTTATTTTCTTATCGAGTACTTTAAGGCACGACTAAGTATTAAGGAGAAAAAAGGAAAAGTGAGTCGAAAAAGGAGGAAAGAAAAGATTCGGAGGTGTCCGCTATAGAGCTCCCCTTGATGGAGGGAGAAGACCCTGCCCTGCCTACACAGAACGCAGCTCTTCCTATTGTTATCTGCAAAGAGGGTGGCAGAGCCACTGAGGACTCTTGGGAGCCATTGTCTGCTCCTCCCTCCAGGCAGACCTTGCTCATTCTCTGTCCAGATCATCTCACCATGTGTCACGGTTTAGGGTCAGGGAAGGCTCTTAGACCAACAACAGACACTCTCTGTTAACCCCCCAACCACCCCAAAGGGGAAGAGAAAGGGAAAAAGGGAGAGAGACTTAGTGATTAGAAAAGGAAACTAGAACAGCTTGAAT
>VWZY01002472.1:447902-470004 GCA_013399075.1 Chloroceryle aenea
CCTCCCTGGGCAGCCTATTCCAATAGCCCACCACTCTTTCCATGAAGAATTTTTTCCTAGTGTCCAGTCTAAACCTGCCTTGTTTCAGCTTGAGGCCACAAGCCTCAAGTCAGTCTTCTTGTAAGAATACATTGAATGTTGTCCTTTTTCCACCTTTCAGACAGATTTGGAACAGTCTCTATAACCCAACACAACAACAAAAAAAAAAATAAAATCTTAGGAGCATAATGTCTCAAACACTTTCTGTAACTGAAGTGATAATAATAATAAAAAAAATTCTATTTTACGAACATTTTTGTGTGTTTTCTATCAAAAAATATTACCTGACTTACATTCAGACATGGATCTTCTCATGACAGAAAGTAGTATATGATAGAAAGCTAATTAGGAAGCTACTAAAAGGAATATTAAAAAAAATGCTGCAAAAAGATTCTGTTTAGAAAGGATGAACTGCCTGATAATTCTGTATTACTTATTCTTCCTATGAGATGGTGAGAAAAAGGAGTAAGAGTACTGGCTAGAAATATTTTCTCTGTAGGGAAAGTGATGACAAAATTCCTATGATTGTGAGATTTGGGACTAGATATGGGAAATGAATAATGGAGAGTCACCTACTTGCAGGAAGGGATAAGGAGGAGTCAAATCCATCCAGACTACAAATCAAGAATAGCCTCAGTGCAAGGGAATTAAGACCTGCATCTTAATTGCATTTTGTTAATTTTTCATTCTTCTGAAGTCCTGGAGGATTTTCTAGTGTGCTTTCCATCAGGAGGCCAGGAAGGCACCAGATTAGGTATATCCTGAGAGTAGATATGGTGAAGAACTGAAGGTCACCCATTAGAGTTCAAAAAAAAAGAAGGAAGGCAAGGAAATGAGTGGACAAGACCTCATAATGGCCTTGACTGATGTGCCTTTTTTGCAACACAGTAAGTGGATTTTTTTACTGTTTTTCTTCCATGAGGAATTCTTTGAAGGCTAGAGGAGGCAGGAATAGAGGATTTTCACTTACAACAATAATTAAATTAAACCTAATCAAACCGTTTTATTATTTTCTGCTGAAGGCCAATATATTTAGCATCTTCTTCCATGCATAATAAATTACATTAGCTCTAGGCATTTTCAGAATGTTGATTTGTTAAAGATGTTCCTATGTATGCATTCTGTGACTTTCTTTGTAATATCCTGATAAATATAACCAGTTGAGTATGTCTGGTTTTAAAACAAAAGCAAGCATTACGTTCACTTGCTCTATTTAAAGGATAAAAATTATAAATCTATCCAGTGAGAGGGCTTTTTCACATGAGACTTTAAGGTCATTCCTACTGTAGCAGTCATATTGTCCCTTGCTCCAACGATATCAGGGGCTCGTTGTTAGTCTTCACGTTTTCATCTGACTTCTTTATAAATCATCATTTCCTTCAAAGGGGAAAAAAAAAACCAAACAAAAAGTAAATAGTTTTGGCAGTAAGGCTTCACATCTAAAGTAAAAAAAAAAAACAAAACCAAACAATTCACAAAACCACAAACAAAACAAAATTAAAAACAACAACAAAACACAACTGCCCAATAACCACAGTTTTATCACGTAACCTTATTGCAAGCACTTCAATTACGTAGTGACCTACAGGAAGGTGATGTTTAATTGCACAGACTGCAGTATTTAAATACCTTGCATAAAACATATCAGTACTACTCATAAAAAAAAGTATTACTAAAATTATTTTAGTACTTGTTGCAAAAATTTGGCATAGAAACAAAGTAGATGGAGCACAAATGTTTCAATGGACCACATGCTTCCAAAATTACTGAAGAGCTCTTGAAAAGCTTCCTGAAGTTTTTATCACATCTGGTACAACTATCAACTTTTTCAGTAGTTTTAGGGACTAAACCAGTTAATTTCAACATTTTCAGAACCTGCTAATAATTTAATCTGATCAATGATGATCATCTAGAGTATTAGTCTACTATTAGACTATTCGTGTCTATGGAACAGTATGAAAAAAAGGAATAAGAAATGAGATTCTATAGATTTGGAAGAGTAAACCATTAATAATTTACAGAGAAACCGAGGTACAACTTTCCTAGAAAGGCAGGTCTATTTTTGTACCATTGCATCAACATGTATAACAAAAATGCTGTCTATCTGATGTTTTGAGATATTTATACCCACATGCTGGATTGTAGCTCAGACTAAAATGAGTGTATCACCAGTTTTGGATTTAGAATCCTGACAATTTCTTAAACCAACCTGTAACTCCAACACTCTACAAATAGGGGTCTTAAAGGGAATGGAAAAACATGGGCTAAATTGGTGTGTAGCAACATGCTCATAACCAAAATTTCTCATCAACTTCTCATTTATGTTCTATTAACATCTGAAAAAGCTACTTAAACATTAAAATTAATACATCATAAAACAATAGAAATACTTCACACAAAATAGATTTATATGAATCACACCACTCACAATAGCTATGAATATCTCCATTCAAATTGCTACCATGAATACTGTATAAAATGAGAATAAACTAAAAGTAAAATTAGAATACTCCTTTATAAATTACTATATGTCAAGCTAACAAATGGTAGACTTGTCATATTGAACAACTAAGTGTCTAAATGATCATTCAGCACTCATAGCGTGGGGAAAAAACACTAGCTTTGTTGGCTATAAAGCAGTTGCTCGATTTTTCATACTGTCATTCTGCTCTATTAGCAAAGCCTAACACAATTAGGTATGAATATGCAGTAATAACATGCAAATTGTTCCCTCTCAATTGCCCCAAGGCAGCAGTCTCAGCCTTTCAAAGCTTGATTTCTTCTACATCATTACAGGCTTGGCATAATTCATCAGAATAAAAAAATACCTCAGCCTTATTGCATGTGGCCAGCTAGTAAAATCATCAGGAGTTGTTAACCATTCTCCCTCAATAGGTTTGTTAGCGACGCTGTCCCCAGTTCCCTGCCACTCCTGCACTTGTACATGTTTCCCTTGGGTAATGTTAGACACTACATTTGAGCCTGCCAGAACAATTAACCCTACTGTTAATTAGAATGAAATGTCAGGCGCACAGATGGTACAAGCTTGGCACCCTGCCATCCCGCCAACTGCTGCTGAAAGCAGCCACCCTACTGCTGACAGCTGTTCAGCTACATCCCAAACCAGCAGATGTCAAAACTTTCCAGCTGAGGAGAGCTAGAAAAAAAAAAGAGAGAGAAAAAAAAAAAAGCAATGATGGGGCTTTCCAGTCCCAACAGTAATGATCACTGGTTTACTATTATTGTATCTATTACCTGTTGTCACACTGTACCCATCAAGCAGAGTTGTCAAGCAGTGAGATGCAAATTAAAAATGATACCAAAAATGAAAAAAATCTAAAAGTGCTTTCCAAGCTAATTTTGGACAACTGTAAAAAAAGACTGGAAAAATCCCCGTATCTATAGGATTCCCCTAGAATCTGAAATTTTTTTTTCAATTCAGTGTATATTTTAAATTTATATGGTGATACATCAGGTTAGAAAGTGTTATTCTGGGTATTTGTACACTGGAGTATGAAAGTCTTTCTTGAAGAAAACTAAAATCTCAGTAGCGTGAGCAATTTGCACACTTTATTTTTCTTAACTGTGGCAATTTCATGGAGGTGTTTTTACCACCATCAGATACAAAGCAACCAACAGTAGAAAAGAACCTGGGGGTGTTGGTGAACACCCAGCTATCTATGAGCCAGAAGTATGCAAAGGTGGCCAAAAAGGCCAACAGCATCTGGCCTGTATCAGAAATAGTGTGGCCAGCAGGAGAAGGGAAGCGAAGATGCCCCTGTAGCTGGCACTGTATCCAGTTTTGGACTCCTCACTACGAGAAAAACATGGAGGTGCTGGAGCACGTCTAAAGAAGGGCAACGAAGCTGGTGAAGGCTCTGGAGAACAAGTTTTATGAGGAGCAGGGTGTTTAGTCTGGAAAAAAAGAAAGCTCAGGGGAAACCTCACCACTCTGTACAACTACCTGAAAGGAAGTTGTAGTGAGGTGGGAGTCAGTATCTGTTCCCAGGTGACAAGTGTAAGAGGAAATGGCATCAGTTTGTACCTGGAAGGTTTGGGTTGGACATAAGGAAAAACTTTAATCATGGAAAGTGTTGTTAAGCCCTGGACCAGGCTGCTCAGGGAGGTGGTGGAGACACCACCCCTGGAGGTATTGAAAAGACATAAAGATGAAGGGCTTAGGGACATGGTTTAGTGGTGGGATTGGCAGTGTTAGGTTAATGCTTGGACTCAACAACCTTGAAAGCCTTTTTTAAGTGTAACAATTCTATGATTCTATGATTTTGGTTTTTTTTTTTTGTTTGAAAAATACTGTGGGAATGCAGATAACTTTCTGTACTGCAAAAAATTTGCTGATGTTTTTCAAAGCTGCATAAAAGTGGAATGAGTAGTTTCCTCAGGATTCCTTTAAAGATTCTATCGCACAACTTTTGGCAATCAAAATAGAATTCAAATACTTTTTAAGAAATACTAAGAATAGAATGCATTTTGTTCTTACATACTTCCTTAATCTTATTGCTGAAAAGTTAGATTGAATATGTTCTTACATAAAAATGATGATCATGAGGGGCTGAATACAAAAGAAAATACCACATGCTATTACAAACACAATTAGAATATATTTGGTTTACAAATTATTAATTAGATTAGACTAATATCTGTAAAAAGAGGTCCATCATTTAGAAAGCTTGGACAAATAACATCAGTTTCCCTAGTAATTTTTGGGAAAGCAGTTCTTGCAAAGAAGACCTCTAAGATTAGAATTAATTTAACGTATACCATGGAAATCCCTCCTTTCTCCAAAGGTATTGTGCAAAGGCAAAAAATGCCATGCATATGAAACTAAAAAGAATGCTGAAATTGTTGTAACTGCATAAACATTCTCACAGAAGGTTCAAGATTTAGGTCAGTGAACTACTATTTCACAGATGAGGAGACACGCTGCTAAAAGAAAGAAGGAATTAAAGTAACAACGATTAGAAAAAAACAAATCTCAGAAACGTTTCTTCTTTAGTCATGTAAAAAAAAAAATAAATAAAAGACCAAATAAAATAGCATCAAATATAAAAACCTCTTTTCTACAGAATCACTTTAAGGAATAGTCCAAGTTCAAATTTAGATAGGAAATATTGTAACAGCAAAAACAGCGATGCGGTTACGTATGTGCATTTTGGCTAACAGCCCATCTAGTAAAGCTAAAGTCAAGGGTTACATTTCTGTTGCATTCTGTTTGGCCAAGATTCAACTGAACTGTACAGAAGATTTCTTTTTATTCTTTGTTTCTCTCATACAAGAGGAAAGACACACTGGAGCACTTACCATACTAATGGAGCGACACCCCATTTTAAATAAGTTGCTTTCTCAACTTTGGCAAATGAAGGACAAAAAATTGATTTGAAAGCCCTAGCAGAAGTGTCTCCCCTGCCCCTCGCTGCTACGAAAGGTACTTGAACTCATGCCACCTCACAAACAACTGTCAGATGTTTCAAGCCTACACAGGTCCTCAGGGCATTCAGTACATTTCTCCGAATCAAGGACATTGGTTATGTGCTTTGGATCAGAGGGCTGATAATATGCATACTGAATGCATCTCAGACATAAAGGATCTCATTTATGTTCTCAGGGTACACTGCTTCAAGCACAAAGCAAAGAATCTTCTCTGGGATTCAAGCTGTGTTNTAACATCAGTTTCCCTAGTAATTTTTGGGAAAGCAGTTCTTGCAAAGAAGACCTCTAAGATTAGAATTAATTTAACGTATACCATGGAAATCCCTCCTTTCTCCAAAGGTATTGTGCAAAGGCAAAAAATGCCATGCATATGAAACTAAAAAGAATGCTGAAATTGTTGTAACTGCATAAACATTCTCACAGAAGGTTCAAGATTTAGGTCAGTGAACTACTATTTCACAGATGAGGAGACACGCTGCTAAAAGAAAGAAGGAATTAAAGTAACAACGATTAGAAAAAAAAAATATCTCAGAAACGCTTCTTCTTTAGTCATGTAAAAAAAAATAAATAAATAAAAGACCAAATAAAATAGCATCAAATATAATAACCTCTTTTCTACAGAATCACTTTAAGGAATAATCCAAGTTCAAATTTAGATAGGAAATATTGTAACAGCAAAAACAGCGATGCGGTTACGTATGTGCATTTTGGCTAACAGCCCATCTAGTAAAGCTAAAGTCAAGGGTTACATTTCTGTTGCATTCTGTTTGGCCAAGATTCAACTGAACTGTACAGAAGATTTCTTTTTATTCTTTGTTTCTCTCATACAAGAGGAAAGACACACTGGAGCACTTACCATACTAATGGAGCGACACCCCATTTTAAATAAGTTGCTTTCTCAACTTTGGCAAATGAAGGACAAAAAATTGATTTGAAAGCCCTAGCAGAAGTGTCTCCCCTGCCCCTCGCTGCTACGAAAGGTACTTGAACTCATGCCACCTCACAAACAACTGTCAGATGTTTCAAGCCTACACAGGTCCTCAGGGCATTCAGTACATTTCTCCGAATCAAGGACATTGGTTATGTGCTTTGGATCAGAGGGCTGATAATATGCATACTGAATGCATCTCAGACATAAAGGATCTCATTTATGTTCTCAGGGTACACTGCTTCAAGCACAAAGCAAAGAATCTTCTCTGGGATTCAAGCTGTGTTTACTCCCCTAAGTACAGTCTGTTGTTACAATGTCTGCTCACTGTATCTGAGACCGGTACATAGTTCTCACCATAATGAAGTTTGTGATCAATACAGACTCCCATGTATTTAGATTACTAGACATCATTTTCAGGCTTCTGTTCAGACCTCATCCAAAGGCTAAAATTTTAAATAACATGGGCAGTGATGACCAGTTAAGCATTTCCCATTAAGAATTACTGATTTTACTGAATCTGATAATTAGCAATTATCTAGTGAAAAACACTCAAATAATTATTTTCAAGCCTTAAGTGTCTCAAATAAACCACTAAGAGCAACCATGGAAAAGGTAAACCATTTTAACAGATTTTATTCTCACTGTACAGTACATGAGTACATATTTTGAACACAAGGTCTTGTCTGCTGTCTGTAAGCTCAAGAGAAAAATGAACTCTCAGTGGCTACTATCACTTTAAGTCTACATTAATGCCGTAGATTTTCTTCAAGTACTTGTTTAAATTAGAGTTGATGCCTATTTCAAATCAGGCCTTCCTGAAATCCTTATTAATAAGTCACCACTATTTTAAAATATTCATCATCAAAACCAGGTCAGATGATTAAGGGATTATTCCTACAAAGCCTGAAATTTAGAGTGAAGACTCACACTTTGAGTGACTTAAGTGGAAGAGGTCCTTCCTCAAAAGCCACGTGATCTCCTGGATTAAATTTAGGCCTTTATGGCCTAAACAAAGGANCATTTTTCTGATCTCTTCTTGGAGCCAAAAGGATTACCACTAATTTTTTGCTGCTTATACTAACAAGATAGTGGATTCTGCAATAATATTCCACTGCCCTTCCCAGTAGCCAGTTCTTTCTTCTCCAAAAGGTCATTACAGGATGTGTCCACATTTCCCTTAGGGCTTATAAGGACAATTCCTCATGAATATAAAAGTGGNTCCTACCAAAATAGAACTAAAATAATAATAATAACAAGAAGCAGACAAAATAAACCTATATTTACCACAAAATAATTAGTGGAAGACTGGCAAAATAAAACTCTGGCCTGTCCAGTACTTCTCATTAACAAATGGACTACATTTTGAAAATAGCACATGCTCCACAAAGAATCTATAAGGCACCTAGGCAGGCCTTTTAAAAATATTATTTTNAAGTGAATTGATACCATGGTTGAAAAAATACATCGTAGTAACAGTACATTACTAAATTTGAAAGTGCAACCTACTTGGTACGCTCACAGGTTACTATAAAAATAAAAGTGCCGTGCCAAACGCAAAATTTGCAACATGTGCTAACGTACATAAATTGTGTGCCCATCCAGACACTTAGCCAGAATATTGTATTTATAAATACAGATCGATGGCACTTTACAATATTTAAACTGAATAATTTCTGAAGAATGATCTAATCAAGCAGGAAGGTTTAATGGTGCCACATAACTACATATGTAAGTGTGCCCTTACTGCTGACCTTGCAATGCACTTAGTATCTTGTACTTCACTAATGCTGCTTCTACCACTACAAGCAATTTATTCCACCTCGTGTTCATCAAGTGCTCATAAATCAGTATTAGGCCACTTTTTTACTGAGTTGCTGATTTTTAGCGAGCAGACAGCAGCAGCATTTGGATTCAAAGTCTAATATTGGCACATATATTGATTTTAATTAGTCTAATTAGTTCATTACACTAAAAATCAAACAGACCATTTATTACATTCCCAACTAATGGCATATGATCAAGGATTTAATATGATAATGAGCAAGATCAATTATCACTCATAAAGGAAGTCATTAACAAGTGTAAACATGCCAAACTGAATACCATACAAATTATGAAGTCATAGCTAGGTCATTTGCATAAGCATACTAATTTTATTTCATTATATTCCTTCCATTTAATACCTTTCATAAAGCTTTTTTTCATGAGACTTGATTCAGAGCTGTATACTCAATTCTTATTGTCAGCAGTGCAACTGTTCACTGTATAGTCCTTAAACAATATGCTATTAAATCAAGGGTCAAGCAACCCAGAAAATGTCAGTAAATATTACAGAATATTACAAGAAGGAAATGAGGTTTCCAAGTGTACCAAAGTGGATCCAGGAATATTTCTCTACCAGGGAACTACTTTTTTTGCGGTCTGGGATATTTCACATGCAAAATTGAGCTAGTGGTAGAAGTCAGCCCTGCCACAGTTGTTTAGCAGTATCAAATTTTTAAAATAAAATTTTCAACTTCAGCTTTAAGTAGTTAAAATACCCTACTATCCTTAGAGTCTCTCAACTCTTTTTTTCTGTTGAATTTTTCCAAGGTCCCTGTCACCTTCATCATCTACTTTGTATCTTACAATAGCATCTGAGATGTCAATCAAAATCATGGCAGTTATACTTTATGTTACAGCACAGTAATATGTACATGGTGCACAACAATTAAGACTGTGAAGGATAAGCCCTAGATCTACCAAAATTCTGATATTCCTCGTGTTTTGGTTTACAATGATTACTTTGGAATATTTTTCATATGTGCTTTGCTATACCAGAACACATTCAGTGAACACATGACTAGAGACCTACATGTCACAGGTATATATCACATTTAGGTCATTATTTATTAAATGCACAAGGAATTTTTTTTTCATTTGTTGTATTTTTTAAAAGAAACTGAAAAAGATCTCGATTTTCATGAAGCTCTTTAAAGATTTCTACAGGTAGAAGCTATAACTAATACATAGGCCAGTCTGCAGATGCTGAAATTTGATGGATACAGGAAAAATTGAATTTACTACTATTCAGATTAGAACTTCACTCAAGAAGCAAAAGCTTTTCAGTATTAAACTGCATTTTTATTTCATACAAGTGTCTTGCTCATACTGAACTCTGGTTGTTCTAGAAGCAGCACATACATTTAGCAGCATCTAATCTTTATCAGTGATGAGTGACTTCTGCAGATACTGTCCTCACCAGTAACCAAAAGCTGTAGCTTCAGATTCTCTTACTGACTTTCTTAAAAGGCTTCAATCTTCATCTAATTTGATTCCCAAGTTGAAAATTTATGCATTGGTTTTATTTCTCACTTCACATATAAATGCTAGAGCTTTTATTTCTAAGGATTCTACTAATATTAGAGATTTAACAGAGCATGGGGAAAGTGGAAAAAATATGAACAGTTTAGATTGATAAATCCTCTAACCAAAATGCATTTCCTTTTGGTAAACTGTGCAAAAGCAGTACTCTACATAAAAGAAGATTACTAAGAAATCACGATGCCCACCTAAATGAATGAAGCATTAAGAACAGCATAGTTCTGCCTACACAGAACAATAGTCTGGATTTGCCTCTCATACTCTAGGTTGGGAGGGACATTTTTAGGTCATCTGGCTCACCTCTATGCTTAAAAGGGGACTAACCTCAAAGTTAGATGAGATAGCTGCATTTGTCAGGCAGTCCAACAGAAAGCAGAAATCTTACTTTCAACATGACAAATCCAAGTGTTTCCTCCAAGAAAAAGTTCTGAGGGTGTTTTTTTGTTGGTTTGATTTTTTTTTGTTTTTTATTTTTAGAGAGATTCTCACAAAGTCTTATCACTTTAATGAGATGACTGAACTGGAGAAAAGAAAAAGAAAACCAAAACCAACAAAAATTCTGAACCAGAAAAAGATACCGAGTAGCACCCAAAGCCTTTTTGCACTTGGCAGAGCTTGGGGCAGGGAATTGCATGGAGATGTTTCTAAGGTTTACCACTGATCTATAGCAGTCTCAGGCCTTTTATCGATGCTGATGAAACTCCACTGCAAAGCTGGCATCTTCTTTGCTTTAACTGTTATATGGTCCCTGGACAGTTAAGACTATAAACCAGAAGTGCCCAGAAGCTTGGAGTGCAAGGGTCAATGTACTTAAGTTAGTACATTCCACACTGGTCTTAGGTGTAAATGGTGTACACACAAGTCATGTATTCCAAGAGAAAAGCATTGAACTCTACACTCTGCCAAATGTTCTTCAGAGGCTACACTGAGAGGTAGTATCCAGATATTACTTCTGAGCATATACAGTAGGGATATTAAAACTGATAGAGTAACGTGATGACCAGTGGCAGCAGAGAGTTCCATCGAGTCCTTAATAAACTCTTAACAAATCCTTTTTCTTACCTTGTTTTACCATTTTTTTTTCTCCCTATTTTTTTTTTAATTTCAGGAAATAGCCGTATAGGAAATAATTTACTAGTGAATTTCATTTCTAGCAAGAGGCTGCAATTACAAATGATGTTTAGTGACTGATATTACATAGCATTTCAAATGCTGACATTCTTTAAAGAAATACACAGTTTTTTATGCCTGTTGCCCTGACATTGCCTGTCTTAAAAACATCTTTTCTTCAAAGAGCTGGCAAAACAGGTGTCCAAGGCCAGGCAGATCACTTGCTGTTTCAGCAAATTGCTTAGAAGCTCCAAATTCTTGGGCAATTTTACTCCGCTGATTACAAGGAAAACAAAATAATCATTGCAACTTGGAAAGGAGTAGATCTTAGACTACCTAATAGTTGCTTTCAACAATGGAGCACAGGTCTGTGACTCGTAATGGATGGCCAAAGGCAATGCTTTTTGATTCCACTGACCTTTCAGCACCCTCTGGACAGAAAGTATAAATCTAATGATTAAGTCACAAGCTGCTAGACTAGACACTAGAATACTGCTTTTATAGAAAAGAAAATGACAGATTGCAAATTAGTACTATCATATGGAATTTCACACAACAGAGTTTTAATGAGCTCTTCCATATAGTTTAAATATTTGTGATAGCAAAATGGAGACTGGACTTTTACAGTCCAACTGCTATCACAGGAAGATGAATAATGACAAAATCACAAGCTATAGACTAAGTGGTAAAAAAAAATTAAATAAAGTTTCAGTTCTAATATATTTGCCATAGATTTTACTAAATACATGACTGATTACATCCATACACTTCATCATACTTATATCCTGAAGGTAAATCAGCAGTATCATGACTCAGTAACATGTATTTTGTAAATCCCTAACTCTAAACACATATGAACCAATGCTTTTTGTACTAACATTTTTAATATAGCACATTTTTAAATGAAACAAAACCATGAATTAAGTTTCTTATAACGGATTTGATTTTCCTGGTCAGTTATATTTCTTGTACTACTTCACCCAGAGGATATTCAATTCTATTCTGATTACTGGCACAGTTTCCCTAGGAAGAGAGGAAGAGCTTGTTCTGGTACAGGGGACAAAGTGTAGCTCAGCTGGACTGCAAATCCTATTAAAAACACTTAAGTTTTTAAGTTTCCCCATGTTTTAATTACATTAATATACAAAGAGTCATCTTTACTTATTTCCTAGTTCATTTCTGTGGTTATGTTCACTGGTATTCTTTGAACAACACAAACATAGCCAATCTGACAGCAGCAGAGAAGTCCCAAACAACTAAATCCTAACAGCCACACAGTTTTGCCAGTAACAAGTTGTTAAAGCCCCTTTTTTAGCTCTTCACACTTCTTTTAACATTTTCTATGGAATTTAAAAAATTTCTACTGTGAAAGGTCTTCTCCTCTGTGTTTATCAGTAATTCCCCACTACCCTGGCTGCCAAGAGTTTTAAGGCAGTAAAAAGTAAATGTGCTAAGAAGACTGAGAAAGGCCACAGGCAGAAAAAAAAAACCCACAAGAGAAAAGAAACCACAAACTTGCACAGTTGGATTTAAGACCAGCATTCTTGAAGGGTTTTTTTGTCAATATATCCAGCCTTGAAAACTGCAGGGATACAGGACAGGTAATCAGAGAAGCCACTTCTCATGGGCACAAAGCCTGTAGCAAGCACCAGTGATGTTGGAAGGTATCTGTTTTTCAACAGATCACTGGCTTCAACAATAACAAATCAAAGACTACTGCTCTCTTCTACCATGACAATACTGACGTAACATGTTGAAAGCCACTCAAAATACAAATGAAAAATTGTATTTGGGGTTTAACAAATATGAGACAGGAAGTATGAATAAGAAATACCTCAGAAAGAAAGGGGTTTGAATCACATCAGCGTACTATGGCATGAGTCGCTTTTATGTCAGCCACCTCCTCTGAACAGCTCCACTACTCAGCCAACAGTTCATTTAATCCAGGCTGAGCTACACATCACAACTCTCATCCAACTTGCAGTCAGATGATCTAAGGAACCATCTGCTTTGACTGTGCCATCTGAACGACAGGAAAAAAAAGACAGTGACAGGCTCAAAATTCTAATACCTTCTCTAGCAGAATCAACTCTGCATTGCAATACAGCATTATAATAGTAAAATGTATGTGGAAAAAACTCCTATTATGGAAACACAGAATCATAAGAGTGGTTTGGGTTGGAAGAGACCTTAAAGATCATCTCATTCCAACACCCCTGCCGTGGACAGGGACACCTCTCACTAGATCATGTTGCTCAAAGCCCCATCCAACTTGGCCTTGAACATTTCTAGGGAGGGGGCACCCACAACTTCTCTGGGCAACCTGTTCGAGTGTCTCACCACCCTCACAGTAAAGAATTTCCTCCTCATAGCTTAATTTAATCTGCCCTCTTTCAATTTGAAGCCACTACCTTGCACCCTGTTACTGCACTCCCTGAAGAGTCCCTCCTGATCTTTACAGAGGCCACGAAAATGGCCAGGGCTCAAAGCACTTACCCTGTGACACACAATGGCCATTTAAATTGAAACAAGAAAGTTTGTGAGTGTATATAGGGAAATATTTCACCCTAAGGGCCACTCAAGAACCAGAACAGGTTTCCCAGATGATGCAGACTCCATTCTTGGGGGTTTGCAGGACCATACTGGGTAAAGTCTCCTTTAGACAGGGAGGTGGTCTCCTGAAATCCCTTTTAAACTGAATTATTACAGGATTCCATAACAATCTTTACATCTGAAACTGTACTACACCATCAATCTCTAAATCTAAAGATTTAAGTCATAACAGCATCAGAAAAGCATTTCTACATAAATATTATTGCCATTCATTCACTTAAGAAAGAAGAAATCTTTTCACTAGTATTTTTACTAAAGACGACTTTGCACCATGGTTTGGCATTGTCTACTGACTTGAGCAATGCCTGAAATGGCCTAATGTATAATCTGTCAAATAACATCACAAATGTGCAAGCCATCATAGTCCTCCAGAGACCAGTTAGACTTTTGTAAGCATTCAGCTGTGTACCTTAGACATTTTGATGAAGACACTAAAAAGATACAAAAAGAAAAGTGCTCTGAATCTTTCAACCGCAAGGACGTAAAAAAAATAATCTGTCAGTGTTGGAGACTTGCCTTTGATGGCAAGATTTCCTCATCATCTGAGGTATGAGGACTTCAGAGAGCAGAAATACTAAGAACAGATATGCTTATTCACTACATCTGCTGTTTGGTAAAAGACAAATATTTCCTTAAAAGATAGATTATTTTTTTTTTTCACGTTAAAAAAAAGCTTAACAGGCTTTTCTTTGTTATTTTCTGTTTTTTTCTTCTTCTTCCCCCCCACAACATCTTTTCATTAAACTGTGACTTCATTTTACAGCAGGAAAGTGCAGCTTCTGGAAAAGCAGCAGAAGTTATCTGTACTCTTGCAGTGATGTGCCTGGCCTTCAGTTAGGTTCAGTCCACTAGCTGAAATCCATGCAAAACAGGCATTCTGGGAGATGTAAGTCCTGACAGAAACAGAAAGCATATATATATAAATAAAATGTCTGAATTATCTTTACTAATATCTTTACTAACCTTAGCCTGTACTTCAATCTTCTACCTTCATAGCAATTACTGGAATTAATTTACCTTCATAACTCAGAGTACCTTTTAGTGCCTTGACGTATTCTTTTGTCTCCCACAAGTTAGAAAGAGAAGTTTGATTAGAAGCTGTCAAAACATTACTTAATAAAACAGTACAGCAAGATATGATTTACAAAGTGGCATCTATTATAAATTAGCTCTGCATCTGTACTATATAAATGAATTTGTGGACCTGGGGTGACATCAAGGTACATGAAATTAGACATCTTTATACCAGAGATGTAATTACACAGAGCATAAACCTGGGGTGAGACAAAACATAACTCACAAGAACAAAAAGAATGGAGAGGGGAAAAAAAAAATTTAAAAAAAAGGATTCTACTTATTCTTTTGACAAACAGAAGTTCAAACACATAAAAGAATCCAGCAGAAGAATCTAGCTCTCAAGCACACAACCTGCCATTCCAGGGAAAACCATGTGCTTTCCCATAAGTTGGGTAAAAATTTCAAGTGATTTGGATCTCTCTCTAAATTATTTGGTAGAGAGTTAAGAATTTGACATTCATCTTGGAGCTATGTAGAAAAGGGCCCTAAATAATTCTTCTGTTTCTCTCAGTGCTCAGTATAATACATGTCAGTGCAAAATTAAAAAGAGCATGAACTAAATATCTGGGGAGAGGCATGCCTGTAGAAAAAGCTTTCTGAAAGGAAAAAACTGGCACCTGGAACACATCATTTCTGCCCACAGGATCTTCACAGAACAGATGAACCACCACCAGATACAGTTCTTATATTCCTATAACTTATTTTTCCCTTGAAAATAAATCTCTTAATGAAATAGATTTGTAAGACATGCATTTTTCTATGAAATCATTCTTCAATATTTGAATTTTAGAATAGTTTTATTTGAAATAAAATAAGAAATTATGAAAATTCTGCACATGTTTATGCTACACTATCCAAGGAATTTAAAGTACTTGAAAATATTGCTTTGGAAGTTGTGATCTGAATGTAAAGTTTAAAAGTCAGAATTTACTTCTGAAATTTACACTGAATTTTTCAGTGAAATTATTTAAATATTTAAACTCCCCAATATGAGTTTATGCTAAATGCATTTACTCTTCTTAAAATCATTACAAGTAAGCACACATTAGCACATGGAAGAAAACACTGCAGACAACAGTACTGCAAAGTTCAGTACTTTAAAAAATATGCATTAAACCAATCTAGATTTTCCTTCTTCTTTAAACATCTATTAGTTTTATGTGCAGGTCAGATACTTTGAAATTACACAAAGTATACTTTATAGAAAAAAAAAATGCAAGCTATTGATAAAAACAAGTGAAATTAACATCATACTTGGAAATGAATCTTTCCCCACCCTGAAACAGAGTTGATTCTATTAAAAGTGATAAATGAAATGGAAATTAAAATTTTAATGAGGTGCTTGTTAATCCATTTGTTCACATCTAATTTGAACTTGGTTAAATTGCTACTTATTATGAACACTATAGATATGATTCCTTCTAAATCTCAAGGGCAAACAAAATGTTAGAGGACTGCTTGTCCCAAGATAGGTCCACAGTATATTATCCAAGCTTCTGAAATTAAGCACTGGAGCTATTTCCTGTGATACATTTAATTTAAGAAAATTAATGACATTTTAAAGCAGTTGGTTAAGTCCTTTGACATGGTAATTGTCCATACCAGAACAATAGAAGAAATATAACCAGAAGAAGATTTCTTACCTTCCGTTGATCATTTCCAAGACTGGAGACTTTATTTGTACCTCTTGCAATTCCCAAGGACTTTATCAACCACTATCCTATCTCCTAGTAGGATCTGGGGCTATTTTATCTTACTTATTTCTACTTAATCTGTCCATACCAGAATTTGGTACACACACATCAACATTTTTTTCTGCTTGACTTTAATAAGCAGTAGTAAAAAATTTAACCTGACCTAGAAGACAGCACAGAACTGGAACTACAATATTGCCAGCATAGCTCTGGATGTGATTTTACACAAAACTAAAATGCAGAGCAATTGCAGCAATGAATACTGTACAATTTTATAATAATTCCATGTTACAAGGAAAGTGTGCAGGACTATGAACAAAGAAATGCCACAATCAAGACAAGTCCCAAAATGGGTCCCTTAGGCTTCTGTATTATAACATGCCCTTTATTTCAGTGGTCACATATGACTTTTCAATTAGTTCACTATGTTGATTTTTAAGTCACAACCTTCAACTCAGCTAAAACAGGTAGCTTTTTGTAATATTTCATGCAAAATTGCAACTTTATTTTTGTCTTATTGTCAGGATGTTAACAACTATTGAACACTTACAACATTTCGTAACTTTAGTGAAAGTCAGCTGAGTTCAAGTCACAGAGTTTGGAGGTTTTGCTTTATACAATCTACACTCCTGAGAATCTTATCATCTCATACACATATGTGGTACCAGAAAATAAAATTCTAGGAACCATCTACTTAATACAAAAATAATTCACCAAATTATTAAAACCAAAATTCACCAAAGGACAATCCTCGGTGAATTCTACTAATTGATGCACTTACAGTCTGAGAGTTGACCTTTCAGCGTAACCTGTTGTCTTCCTTTACTAAAACAATAGCCACTTTGTATTTCTTCCTGTTCTCTCCACTTCATATTTTCCCATTTATATACTCTAGAACTTACTCAGAATTCTAAATCATCTTACATACGTCTGCTGTGTCACAATCTAGGAAAAGGAAAAGTTAGAGAGGATGGATCCTTTCAGGTGAAATCTAGCAGCAATGTTTGGCACATATTGCCCTCATTTTACTACCTCTTCTGAGCAGTAGGATTTGATTTTTCCTCTTTCTAGTATTCAATTCCCAATCCAAAACAAGCTAAATAAAATACACTAGGAATAAAGTTTAAAATTGCAAGAAAAGACACTGGTTTGATAATCAGCAAAACTCAGTTAAATAAACACAGTTAATTTGAGGGCCCTCAGATAAGGAAGAAAAACACATGGAAAAAAAACAGTAGCTGCTTAATATTACTGATGTTTAATATTCCTTTACGTGAACCTGTTTCAGTCTGTGTTGAAATGAACTTGGAGCACTCATGAATTCATTTATCCTATCTCAGTGTCATCAACAGCTACAGAGTAATAACCCTCTAAAAGCACACCAGACATTTTCTATGTAAACGTGTGTTTACACATTTAGTTACTCTGATCATTCTTCAGGTACCTGCTTCTCTTCTAACAGTTGTTCCGTGTGACTTCCAGAAATCCACAACTACTATCACAGCAAAACTGGATACTTCTTATGAAGGATAATTCCCTCAAATCTGTGCTATGAAAAAACCATTTCTGGAGGTATATATACATGTTGAATAAGTGGCTAAGTCTAACTTTGTTTACCTGTTTCGATACATACAAATTACACAATTCAATTCCCCATATTAGATAAAAACTGCTACACAGATTAACAGATCTCTCATGGGATTTCCTGACACAAAATCCCTTCTCTATCCTACTGCCCTGGCTACAGAAAAGTGTGCTTCTTTCCAGAAAGCATTTTTAAAAATTCATCAGAAATCCAACTCACAGCAAGTTCATACCCAGTCAAATAAGAGTCAAGGGTTCAGCAGGCAGCAGCCAACTGCCAAGTGCCACGCTCACGTGACTGCAAACTCAGGCAGCTGCACCCCTGCATGTGTATGCAAAATGGTCCATCTGGAAAGAAGATCACCACATGAGGAAAAAGGCAGTGGACTAAGGGGCACGCATAGGGTTAGCAGTTTTAACTATGAAGAGTAATTTTTCATGACTGATGAGGGTTTGAGTCCCAGTGCCTGCACTTCTACACAAATACACAGCAGTCAATCTGCACAGGCATGATAAATTCACTGAGTCCCACAACATCTGATTTATAAAGTTCATCTGTACTCTGTGTGCACCGTAAATATCTAATCCCTTCCCATAACTGAGGAGTAAGCAACAAAAAAATAGGGAAGAGCAGGCTGCCTTCCTCAAAGTGATTCATTCAGCCCACACCTAGTTTGGGGCTGATGTCTTCCTTGACAACACATCAAACTTCAGCAACTGATGCAAAGTAGATGTGTAATGCTGGTGGCATCAGCTAAGCCTTTCCATCACTCCTCCAAGTAGACATTGCCATTGGGCTTCACAGAAGATAACCAAACTCTGGAGCAATCCAGCTGCACAGGCAAGCTGAACGTAAATGAATTCTGAAGGTGAAGCACCATGAAGGTGAAGCATTTGCCTTTCGTTGCTCTTCCATTTGAGCACTTCTGAGGAAGAATCAGCTTTAGAGTTTATATTTGCATATTAGCTTTATAGCAGAAACCTGATGGAGGACCACAGATTATTTGATAATAACCCACACCAACAATTCCTTGTTATTGTCAAGAAGAGCTCTCTCTTGCTGCTACTCTGGGTGGGGGAGGGGTGCAGCAGAATGACTTCCATACTACCAAAGAGATAAGCTCATTAGCAGTATCATTTCCCTGCTCTGTGCTGTGTAGTGCTTCCTATCACTCCAATTGAGCCCTCTTGAAAGGACACTGCCTTTCCCAGATGGTAGGGAAGTGCTGGTGTACTTTAATCTGGCTGCATTTACCACGGAAATCCCTACAAACAATGTGGAAGTGTTTTCACTAAGAAAGAACAATTACAGTTCACCACAGGTCAAACAGCCACATATTATAGGTGTTCAGTATTACTATTCACTTAATCCTTTTCAAATCTAGTAAATAACATTGAAGAAAATTATAAATATTTATGCTTGCAACAGTGAAAGGTCACATTATTTTTTCTGCTTTTCACATCTCAATATTCATGCATATTCAAAAAGAATATATTTATTTTTAAAAACCCAAAACAAAACAAACCCCAAACTCAGCAAAAATGGAAACTTAAAGAGAAATTACTCTGTGGATTCCTTCACCAAATCCCATTAAAGTATCTATTTTAACCTTTACAGCAACCAGCAG
This sequence comes from Chloroceryle aenea, assembly GCA_013399075.1. NCBI lineage: Eukaryota > Metazoa > Chordata > Aves > Coraciiformes > Cerylidae > Chloroceryle > Chloroceryle aenea. The sequence goes on from VWZY01002472.1 coordinate 467,390, forward strand.
CCATCAACAACTTCAGCAAAACCTATCAAAACATGCTTTACTAATCATTTCCTAAGTCACACATGCTCATGTATCCTAAGGAATCATTACTGAAAATCCCACCAGTCCCTGTAAATAAAAGAATTTCTAGTTTTGTTTTCATGTTCATCCAACAAAAAGTAGATCTATCAAATTCCACCTTTGGAAAAAGATACCAAGATGTAGAGAAAGCAGCCATGACTATGTGCACAGTGTACCTATGAAAAGGATGTGTTGGGAAAATTCTTGCAAGTGAAAAACAAATTCAGTGGAGTTAGCTGCAAAAGGGGATCACTTAATGGGAAAATATAAGAAATCTTCTTTTTAGTCCATTTCTGTTCTTAATAACAGAAATATTCAACAGGAGATCAAAATCTAAATTACTTAAGTGATACCATTGCATACCTGAGTTTGTTGATAGATGCAGATTATGAGGATGAAGCAGAGGAGCCAGGCTCAAGTATGCTCCAGCCTCCAGGGTTGGATGATTTGTGGATGCTGGGCTATTTCACATCCACTCACATGGAACTTAACATTTTCCTGTTAAACTGACATGGTAAAAAAAAAAAGGGGGGTGGGGGGGAGAGAGAGCAAGTGAGAAGGAATATAGACAAATATTTTAGAGATTTTTCTCTCTCTTTTGGCCTCAGTTCAGAAAAGGTAGAAAGATAAACAATATCCAAAGGGTGCTGGGTGTATCAGTCAAAGGTGGAGGGGAAGGTCACAAGTATGAGGGGCAGTATTTGGCATGAGTAACAATGATCAGGTCTTCTGACTATTGACTTTAAGCACCAGATATCAAGAACAGAGACTGGTTCTCCTAGAAATCATAGAACAGAATCACAGAACCATTAGGGTTGGAAAGGACCTCTAGGATTATCAAATCCAACCTTCATCCCAACACCTCTCTATCCACTAGACCAGAGCCTCAAGTGCTAAGTCTACTTGGTTTTTAAACAGCTCCAGGGATGGTGACTCCACTCCCTGGGCACTCTGTTCCAAGGGTTACTTGATTTAGTCAAGTGCAGGAATCCTTCTAAGACTCCCAACAACCACAGTATCTCAAAGAATTGTATTTGCTGATGTGCACAGTAGGGGACATTAGTTCTACTGCTCCAAGTTTTCTAGATGGAAAGCGAGCAGATACAAGTTTATCAAATCTCAATACATTTGGATTTGCAAGGCCACGGCTGAACGTAAATATTTAGCTAAGTGAAGAATAACATGAATCCAGAGGCACCTATTGCAAGTAGTAGCTAGTTGGGTATTTTTCTCAAAATCTAAAAGGATAAACTCTATAGGAGAGGACACACTGATTAGATCTAACATATGCTAGATTTAAACTGATCAAAGATGTGCTTAGAGCTTAGAGCCACTGCAATCCTCACATTCTAGAAGGCATTTCAGAAAGTCCTTGTGGTGCCCCAGCTATCATTTTCCTGGACCTTCAGCCAGATAAGCAATCTTCTCTGTCTTAATGTGTAGAAGGGAAAGACAGCAACCAAAGCTTTAAGCTAGCTATGAAATTACACCCTTAAAACTGTTTTTCATGTTGGTACAAAAAATGGTGCTGCTGTTTACAGCAGGACTGTTTCCTGCAGATGAAAAGACCACACATGTGACACAACTATTTTGCCCAGAATAGAAGTATTCTATACTTGCATGACAGGTTATTGTCACAGGAGACTCCATTCTGAAGGGAACAGAAGGCCCAATGTGCAGACCAGACCCACTTAGGGACGTCTGCTGCCTCCCTGGGACCTGGGCTGAATATGTGAAGACAAAGCTTCCTCCTGTGGTACAGTCCTCAGATTATTATTCATTATTGATTTTTTAAGAAGGCAGTGATGAAGTTACAACAAGAAGCCCGAAGGCAATAAAGAGAGATTTCAGGGCCTTGGGACAACGGAGGATCAGGAGCATGAGTAGTGTTCTCCTCTGGTCTTTCCAGTTGCAGGGATTGATGAGGGAAGAAACAGGAGGAGCCAGCAGATCAATACCTGGATCCAAGCCTGGGGTCACCAACAGAATTTGGGTTTTTTTTGATCATGAGTCAGTTTCCATTAAACAAGGCTACAAACTCTTCAGAAGGGCTAGGCAAGGAAGAAGAGGCAGAGGAGGTAGCCCTGTTTGTTATGGACTGGTCTGATTGTCTAGAGCTTAACGATGATGACAACAGGGTTGAATGTGGGTAAGAATCAAGGGGAAGGTCAACAAGGTAGGTATCATGGTGCTCTGAATGGTCTGGTCCATTCAACCAAGATGAAGCAGCAGATTCTGTATGAAACTGGGAAAATTCTCACAATCGCTAGTCCTTGTTCTCATGGGGGACTTCAACTTGCCAAATGTCTGCTGGAAATAGAACACAACAGAGAGTAAACTGTCTCAAAGTTCCTGGAGTGTGTGGGAGTTCACTTCCTGACACAGCTGGTGCGCGAGTCAACTGGGGAAGGCTCCCTGCTGGGCCTCTCTGTGAATGGAGAACGACTTGTGAGTGATGCCACCTTGGGCATAGTAATCACAAAATGATAACAGTTTTCAATTCCTGGAGAAGGAAGGAGGGGTCAGCAGAAATGCCACCCTGGACTTCTGGAGGG
>VWZY01002473.1:257-15016 GCA_013399075.1 Chloroceryle aenea
AGAGAGTGTGCCACTGGGCAAAAAACAGGCATCAGGGACCTCCCAGGTTAGCCCAGATTGGTGATAAATGATGGAGAGTGGCCTAGCCAGCTCTTGCGCCAACTCCCTAATCACCCTAGGATGAATCCCATCCTGAACCATAGACTTGTTAGGATGTAGGTAGCATATGTGATTTCAGTGTAAATCATAACATGATTTGATTATTACTGTCAGGGTATGCAGAAGATCTGGAGGGGCCCTGAGCAAGGAATTAAGTAATTACATATTTTCTTCAAATATAAAGGTCATAGAAATAAAACAGAATCATTGGCCAATCAGATGCTAAGTTAGAAATGGAAAGGTTAGTCTGGAGAGGATTAATACTGTATATTTCCAGGAATGTTAGTTTCAAAAGAAGAGAAGTTAAGGTTTAGGTTGGAATCATTGCTTGAGCTTATTGCTAAATGATGGGGAATATCATCTTTTCAAGGTACACACAAGGAGAGAATGGCTTTAATTACAAAAAAAAAAAAAAAAAAAAAGAGGAGGAATGTTTGCAGCCTGAGGGTATTAATAAGGCTTAATTATTCACAGAACAGCCTTGCTCATTTGCTCTAAAAGAGGTGATTAAAAAATCTGGGGCTGAGAAAGTACTTTCCTTTGGTTTGTTCAACAAGTTACAGGCCACATATTTTTTCCAACTTGGTATTAAGAAGTCAGCATACCTCATGCAGTGAATGCAGGAAAAAAGCATTTGGTAAACTCCAGGCAATGCAGTTGGGTTGTGGGTTTTTTCATTTAAAATAAATAAAGATGAGATAAAAAATAGGTGATCACTGTTTATGGAAAAGTGCCTCCACATCAAAATACTAACATGACCAGTGACAGGTTTGAGGGTTGTTTTGTTTCTGACCTGAGATTCATTCTAGATACAAAATAACATCTAGACAGCAAATTAATGTCAGCATCATCATGATCATCAGATAAAATGACCTGTAAAAAAGATAACATCATTTCAAAATTTTTTTTTAATTAGCCTTAATCATAATTTTTTAACTTACTCTATATGTTCTACAGAAATTTGAAACTGATTCCATAGAATATAGTGAGGAGGATCTAAAATTATTGAAATGACCATAAGACAAAAAGGAGGAACAGATTTCCTAACATAAATGCAAAGAACTTGTGGATTAATCCTAAAATTAGTTAAACATGCATGAAAATAGTGTGGCCACCAATAAATAGTAAACTATTAAAATCAAAACTTAGATTGAAATATTTGAAATAATTTGAATTAATTTCATTTAGAACTGAAATATTTTTTAATGAAATTTCTACCTCTTTCTATAGTTACAAAAAAAAAATAATAAAAGAAAGTTTAATAGAAAGGCATAACAGTGGTAAGCATATATTTAGTATGAAGAAATTCTAAGAGTTCATGTATGGTGTGGGAAGAGATTTTTTTTCTCATCATCTTGCACATTTTCAGACCACAAAGGAATAGCAGAAACAGCTTTGACAGGAAAATAACAAATTCTATCTTTGTCATGATTTCAGGGTTTAATGGCATTGTTAACAGAGGAGAGCTTGGGCATGTGGCAATCATTAGAATAAATAAATCTAATGTGTAGTCTGTGACTTTATAGAAGGATATTCTTTGGAAGATTTTAAGAAAAAATGAGTCTTTGTCAGGACAATGCTCATTATAACATTTCCTTGCCAGAATTACCTTCCCTAAGAATTCTAAACGTAAAAAAAACTTTTGAAGTTTTTGTGTTTGCTAAACACCAAAACTTATGTTTGCAGAAGCTCCAGCCTATTCAGACAATAAATAATTGAGAAATATAAAATATCTCTGAAATTGCAGGGTGAAAGTCAAGCTCATACGCATCCATAGGAATGAGTGCAACGTTTCCCCTTCTGACCAGCAAACTTATTACTGATGACATTCTAATGATTAATTTGTGCACATTATATAAGCCATCACAGCTTTTCACAGGGAAAGGTAGTCTATTGTCACAGCAAAATATCTTAAAATCTAGGAATTAGTGGGATTAATCCTTTTGATGAGTTATTGTTCCTAAAGGTTTTTACCTGCAGTGAGATTCAGATGCTCTTTTGATTGAAAGAGAAAAATTGCATAATAGCCTTGCTGTAAAAAAAGAGATGAAAATCCATCTACCTAGCAAAATTGCCCTAAAGATGGTATGATTTAGTGCGTATTTAAATAATGATTTCACAGCAGTGGTAGAAAATCATCAGATCAGAACTGCAATGTATTAATAAAGCTGTGTAAAACAAGATTGAACAATTGCTCTAAGCAATTGCATTTTCCCCTTGTTTACATGAATATTACCTTCCCCATCTCATTATTTTCAAAGAGAAAAACAAATGTTTCCTGAAAAGATTTGAGAAGACTCTTCTGAAAAAGACTTTTAAGGGGTTCTGCTCATTCACTTAAGACTTAGGAAATTAATCTGTGCCTCATCAGCATGTGAGATATTTCTCAGCCTTTTCAGAGATGGATTTTTCATCCATTTCTGCAAATCTTATGTTTAACATTGTGTGCCTTCACCTACAAATCCAGAAAAATTTACAGATTTGCATAGTATACATACTTTCTGGAAAGAAAAGAATGATAGTGTGATAAGAAAACTACTTTTTTTTTTTTTTTCTGTTTTTAATTAAGTAGGGTTAATGTTTCCAGCATGTTTTGATTCTCCAGAAGGAGAATTTTATACTTATCCTGAAGATTTTTATACTTAGAAAAAGTTATACTAAATTAGTATTACTTTTTTTGGATGTGTTTTTATTTTAATCTTAGAAACAATAAAAGGAAACAAGAAAAGGTAAAAAGATTAAATGGGCTTTTTGCCATTTTGCCCATTTTGTCCATAACTGTAAAATCCATGAAAACACATTGCATTTCTCTCATATGTTGTCTTTGTTAACAGCATTCTTAAGTCACTTCAAGAACAGATAACTGGTTTACCATACACACTATCCACTGGCAAAGCAACAAGACACATTGCCAGTTTACAGTACCAGTTGTCTGAACACTGATTTCTGCTTTTTTCTTGCAAACTGCAAGAAAACTGCAGAAAGCTGTTTTTTAATGAGACCTTTAAGTTTTGCTCTTAATCCCTTTCCACAGTGGTTGAAATGTAATTAAATATTTAATTTACAGACCACTTTTTAAAAGAAAAATAACTATATCTACCCCAACACAAATTAATTTTATAAAGTTTTTGAGATCATGTGTCACACTATATACCTCAAATGGCCAAATTAATTTTTGTATCATAAGTGATACTTATTTATTGTCTGTAAGGTTCAGCTGTATATGTGGAACAGTTTTCCAAAGTGAGAGAGATCGGCTATGATGAAGGAAGGGAAGAGGTGGAAGGGAAGACGCACAGTCAGACTGTATTTATCGTAGTGGCTTGCTCTAGTACCAGCGAGTCCTCTGAGGATCACAGTTTTATTCAAGCTGCATTAAATTGTGTGAAAAGTTTCCTGGTCAATGGCCAAGCAGAGACTTAGAAAAACCATAACTTGTTTCTTGGTGGTGTTTTAGTAGTTGTGGTAGTTGTTGTCATGGTAGTTGTTCATGAAGAAACGTGGGAAATGGACATTTCTCTTCAAGGAAAGGAAAATGATTACCAGCATTCACCAAATTTGTGAAGCTTCTTCTAGACATTACAATCAATTTTCAGACTATTAGTTCCCACCATTGCTGTCAGAAATGTGTGTGTACATCTTTTTATTTTGTCTGAGGGTAACGAAACTAAATTTAAGACAAATAATACATAAGAACAGAAGTGTCTATATGCAAATTTTAAAAAGAGGACTTAATACTTACTTAGATGTGCCTATCTGCATTCTGGGATTGAAGATGCTCTTCACTGAGAACTGATGTAAAAAATGCAGGTTTTGGGTTCCCATTCAAAAGGTGTTTTTCAGAGGAAGAAAAAAAAAAAGTGACATTTTAAAAATTAACTTCTTTTAAGCTGAGATATGTTCATAAGTTCCTGGGTCTTATATTCTGAAGGTTAAGTCATTTTATAGTAGTACCATTCTGGTGGTATTATTCTGTGCATGCTTAATCTACTGAAAGAGAAATTGCCTCATTGAAAAATTTCTCTGAGGTAGATGCTGGAACATTGCCGATTTTCAAAAAAACTGTAACGTTTGATAGGTTAACGAGAGAAAATAATTTTAAGTCTGAATAACTTCAGATCACAATAAAAGACCTATTAAGACTGTCTTACATGGATTAAATTATTACCTTAAATATTTCAAGTCTGTCTATAGCTTGATGTTGAAGGAGAGTGAGCAGTTTGACTCAGACTCTAAAGGACATGAGTATGCAGAGAAATTTCATAGAATCATAGAATGGTTTGGTTTGGAATACACTTTTAAAGGTCATCTAGCGAAATCTTCCTGCAGTGAGCAGGGACATCTTAAACTACATCAGATTGCCTGTAGCTCTGTCCCGTCTGTTGAATGTTTCCAGGGATGAAGTATCTACAGCCTCTGTGGTCAGCCTGTTCCAGTGTTTCACCACTCTCACCATAAAATAGTTCTACCTTATGTCTAGTCTGAATCTACCCTTCTTTAGTTTAAAACCATTACTCCTTGTTCTATCACTACTAAAAATTCCTTAACACACTCCAGGAGACTCCTGGATTGCCTGGAGTTTGCTGTGCTATTCTTCCAGCAGATGTCAGGGTGGTTGAAGTCACCCATCACAACAAGAACCTGTGAGCACGATGTCTCCTGTAGCTGAAGTGAGAAGCCTTCAGCAATAGATTTCTATTGATCAGGTGGCCTGTAGTAAACACCAACCACAAGCTGCCTCAGTCACTAATTTTTACCCATAAGCTTTAAGCCTACTCATGGCTCATTAGAGACAGCTCTTCACAGTGTATACATTTCTTGATATAAAGGATAACTCCCTCCTTCCCCACCTATCCCTTCTGAACAGCTTGTAGCCATCAATAGCTGCACTCCAGTCAATAGATTCATCCCACCAAGTATCATTAACGACAATCAGGTCATAGATTTCTAGCAGCACGGTGGCTTTTAACTCCTCCTGTTTGTGTTCATACTGCATGCGTTGGTGTAGAGGCATTTCATTTAGGCTGTGTCAGCTTTTTAGAGGAGCACACCTTAATTCCTTTGAAGTATTTCACTGGTGTTTTCCTGTTGGCTCCCATTATCTCAGGAGCCCTGGGCTCCCCTCCGTAAGAATTCAAGTGCACTTTAGTTTACCCAGCAAGCCTCAAAGCAATAGTCTAAGGGCCCTCACTAGCACCCTATAAGGAGATCTGCTGCCATGTAGACCATGTCATTGTTGAAAAATACAAAATTCTGGTGATGACACCTGCCACAGAGCCATGTTTTAACAGACTGAATACATCTGCTTCTTCCAGTATTGCTTCCCGCAACTGAAAGAATAGAAAAAACCATTACCTGTTCTCCTAAGTATTTTACTAAATGTTCCAGGCCCTGAAATCTCTTTGACTGCTCTTGGACTACCCACATGGAAGAGCAATAATGGGTAATAGTCTGATGGCCATTCCAGGCTGAGAAGTTTCCCAGTGATGTCCTTCAACCATGCCCCAGGGAAGCAGCAGACATGCCTAAGAGAAGAGTCTGTCCAGCATATCAGACCTTTTGTTCCCCTCAGAAGAAGTCATCTGCAACTGTAAAATTTTCTTCCTGTGGAAATAGTCTTAGAATCATAGAATGGCTTAGGCTTATAAGTGACCTTAGAGTCAATCAAGTCCAACCTCCCCTCCATGGTCAGGAATGCCTCTTCAACTAGTCTAGGTTGCTCAAGGCCTTAATGATAAAGCGATTAGGCCTCTCTGAGTTCAGCAACACCTCTGATGTAGAAGGACCATCATCCACATCATCAGTTGACTGACCTTCCATATCCAGAGCTTCATACCTCTTGTACAGAGGCACCTGGGAAGGAGATGTGGACAGGGAGGTGCTTCACCTGCCACCTTGAGCATAGGCTTACCTGCATTCACTTTCTTCTTTTTAAAACCTTTTCTACTTAGGAAACATGTAATGGAACATGTAGTATTTTTATCTCATGGACTAAGTTTTGCACAGACTTTAACATGTTAACGTTTATGTGACTGACACTTCAGTTTTTTCATTAGATATAATTGTGTCATTTACTATGACGAACAATGTTCAGAATACCAGGAATTTTAATGTTATATCCAAAAATTTCTGGTTATACTACAATTATTAAAAATTATTATCTACTTTATTCTGTAAGTAGCCTAAAAATTCTCATTTAATTGTTTACCTCCTTCTAAATGGAATCACCTTATTGAGCAATTATAAATCCATATGTCTGAAACAGTCCAAAAGACCTATTAAAAGTGAGGTTTCTCCAAGATCTCTATTTCATATAAATGGTTAAATTATCATGTGCCATAATATAAACATGACCAGATTTTAAATGTCAGGAATGAGACAGGAAATTTAGGAGTTTCCTGACCTTGAGTTAGGAAATTACTTTCTAAAAGTACATTGAATTTGAGGTCTATATTGCTTTGAGCAAAACTATTTAACAGTGTATGAAAAAGCCACAAACAAAAGAATATTCTTTGGTAAGCAAAAACTGCTAATATTTTATCTGCATCCAAAAGCTCCTGCTGTATTTCCAGTATCTAGATCACACAGGTCAATTTATAATACCTAAGTTTCTTGCCTGTATGGATTCAACTAATGTGTCTGTTGTCCAATCATTATTTTTACCTTATAGATGTATAGGAAATTACAAGCTGAACTGTCATTTCTTATTTAGTTTTTGCTTAGGACCTCGACATTTTGGTCACTGATTATTCACACTTTGATCACCAGATAGTTGACTGAGCATTCTGTCAATGGCATTCTACACCATTTTTGATGCAGGAGGTAACAGGAGTTACAAAGTCAGGTGGCTGACAGGAAGAAATTCTAAGAATCAATGTTTAAAGTACAAATATATATCTACTTACATGGCAGTCAAACAGGAACACTTTCTCAGATAAGAGTTACTGGTAACTGGATCTATATAGCCTATAAAAACATTCTTTACAAATCAAAATAACAAGCTAAAAAATTAATCAGTTCTGGGGTAAAATAAAACTTGGGGTAAATCTCAACTATAACCTTACCTTATGTTGTTATTGCTGTTGTTGAGTAAATGTACTTCAATCACATTTTTATTTAAAATCCTGTCTTCAAGTAGCAGCAACTCTCATAATTTCAAAAAAATTGAATAGATTTCAGATACCTTGCAGCTTACTCTTATAAGAATCTTGTGCATAGCTAGCTAAGTAAGTTGGAGCCCTTTGATTAAAATTGTATGTAACATTTTCCAGTTTGGGCTGCTTCTCTATTTCATCATTTCCTTAAGAGTTAATAGAAAATGAGAAGCAATCTCTTTGCACAGGAGTCAACTAGTACATATAGTCAGATCACATTTAGGTCAGAGGCACTTAGGGATAATTCTGCAATACCAGCTGGTGCACATTCTTCCTTGCAGACCATTGACGAGTGTCAACAGAGCTGTCTAACTCTACTGAACCCGGAATACACCTTTTATGAAAAATGCACATCATTGCACTGTTAAACTGTTCCCGTAAAACTCTGAGTAGTCTTCAGTTGCCATAACATATGCAGCCGGGCATTCTCAAATATCAGACATCTACAGTGATGTAATTATATTTTTTGTATATTCTGACATCCAGCCAGGATACCATTAGGGATATGAAATGGCATTAATTGCTTATGTTTAAGCAATTGAATCACACTAAGTGTATATAATTACTTGTGGAACTTTGTAAAATCACAGGTTTTGTTTTGATTTTACTGCAGCTATGTTTTAGATGCATTTACATGAAGGTTTTTGATGCCTTTATAACTGAAGTGAACCCAGTCATCAAGGAAAATAATGATGTCACTGTGTTCACAGACCCCATTTTCCTCCTAAATATGCCTGCTGATTTTCCATTTATTCTATGGAATGACTGCACTGAAATGAAGAGGCTATGCCAGCTCTGAATGTTACCCATTGACTTCAACAGGAGCTCTATATGTGTAATGCTCAGATGTCTATGGAGTACACATATCATTATCTCTGACTGGTAGATAGCACAGGCATATTGGTATATACTGGCATTACTTACTTACTCTCTCCCAGCAATAACAACTGAGGTATAACATCTATCACTTTTCTCAAGCAGTGTGTATATAGTGAATGATCCCACTGTAACCAAATGGATTTATAACTCTTTACCATATTGACACTGCTTCTATACTATTGCAGAGTTGTTCTCATTGGAATTGATATTCTATCAGTCTTCCATGCAGTGTAAGTAACCATATTGATTCCCTATTACCCACATCTTGCTTGAATAACTGCCAAATTTTTCATATGAATCTCAGCTATATTTATTAGGGTCTGTAGCATGACAGCCTTATCTCGCACTCTCTCTCTCTTTTAGATTTAACCTTTCTGATTTCTTTTTTTTTTTAAGGTAGTGTCACATGAGCATTTAACAACACTGACTCTAACCATTGATNACATCTTCTATTTTATTATTAATAATCATTAAAGCTGTTCTAGTTTCCTTTTCTAAACACTAAGTCTCTCTCCCTTATTCCTTTTCTCTTCCCCTTTGGGGAGGGAGGAGGGGTTAACAGAGAGCGTCTGTTGGGTCTTAGGGGTTGCCCTGACCCTAAACCACAACAGATCTGTTTATTGAAACTAGCTAGCTAGCCTAATCTGTAAATTGTGCAGTGTTTAGTTTAATGCTCCTTATATAACTGTAAAGTGAAAGTTTTAGAGAAGATTATTACAAAAATGTATAATATTGTTAGTGTACTTACAGTATACGAATAGATGTTGCATGGCTGCAGCAGCTGCGTTGGAAAGTCAATGGTTCCTTTGTCATACAAGTAATGGATTTTCCACTAATCAAAATGTTCTGCTAAGTTTATTTTAAAAAAAAAAAAAAGAGGAAATGCTCATGACTTTAAAAATTTGTTAACCACAATTAAGTACTTCACCGGTTGTGCATATATTGTACTATGCACATTTTTATTTTTTGTTCCATTATATGTGCTGAGTCTTCTGTTTCCTTCTCTAATTCCTCCACAGATGCAGTTAATGATTTGTGTGACTCAACATTGGCCCCCACTATTGGTTGCCAATGCAACCTCTGATGATAACTGGACATGGGGACACATTGTAGTACATCTGAATTGGTATCATATTAGGTACAAAATATGTTTTTTTCAAAAACTCATAAGATATTTTCTAGAAACTACATAGTATACTTTGAAAAACTCTTTTTTTTTTTTTCCTCTGGAGCTTTAGTTTTAGGTTGAGCATACTGGATCTTTTTTCCTTAGGTGTAAGAATCCTGGTGAATGCAAAGCATCTGAAGAATAAGAGGTGTTAAATTACTTGTCTTCTTCACTTATCCAATTTACTTGGTAATTTCCCATATCAATTCTACACATGATTTAGTGTCGATTTGTATTAAAACTTGGCTAGTATATTTTACATTCTAATTTCCAGTATGACCCTGTTTGAAATATACCATAGATTATAACTTGTCATTATAAAGATGGTTGATTATCATCACCACGATATTTGTAGTATCAGATATGCACTAGGTAAAACAAATATTGAGCAACATAAGGGATCAGATTCTGTAAGCAAAATTTCTGGTTCTTAGAATCCTGGAAATTAAATAAGAAAACTGAGTATAAATGCAAAAAATACAGAGCATAAGGGACAATAATAATGAAAGATAATAAAAATAATTACAAACATTTCAATGCAATGCTAATGGTTTGATTTGCTGCTTTTATTACACAAGTTAAAGGAAATACAACATCTCTGTCTTATTGCAAAATTTTTTATTCAACTAACATTATCATCTTTAATGAGATAAAAAAACGTCTATAGGTCAAGGAGAACCTTGACTCAAGCCAGTTTCAGGAAGCTGCTGATGTTAGCTTCAGTGACATGAGTTTAGTATTACATCTAGAATCTGAAAATCCTCTTTGTATATTTTTTTTTTTTCCCAAATTCTACTTATTTCACACTTGGTGCACCTCTGAGAAAATCTCTGAAATCTTGTGACTGTAGTGTCTTTTCTGTAAGCCATTTTTTGGGATGTCACTGAACAGTAGGTAGTTATGAAATAAGGAAAGTAGTTTTTTCTTTCTCATTATATCTTCCTGAGAAGAAACTCGCAAAGGAAAGAAAACAAAACAAAACAAAACAAAACCCAGTTTTTATAGCTGTGCTTGGAGAAACCTGTTATGGAGTAATTATACCTCGTGTCTTAGAACAAAGCTGTAGCCGAGCACTGTAAAATCTTGCAACATTAAAAATCTAAATGCCATCTTCAGCTATGGAATTGTCAGGTTAGAAGGAGAGAGGTCTTCAGGCTGCATTCATTTTCATACATATCGCAGGTGTTGACTGAGAAAGAATTTCACATTTCTGTAGCTGTTTTAATTTTTTGCTGGCACAAAATGTAGAGAGAGAAACTCTCTTAAGATCTTGCTACTAACACAAGAAGAGTAAAGACTGTTAAATACCCTGTTTTTTTCCACATGAAAATCATTTAATTAATCATTCATTTGACTATAATTCTTTAGAGTCCAGTGAAGTGTTACCTTTTCACAAACAGGATAATATTATACATTTTTCTTTTTAGCTTTTGACTACCTAATCACTGAATAATGAAATTACTGTGAGTTATGGTCTCCAGGAATATGGCTCACAAGGGCTGGGGAGCAGAGCAAGTTGTGGTCAGGCAGGGAAGCCCCATCTCTGGGCATCAGGCACCTCAGACAGATCATAATGAGCCAAGATTTGGACGAAATGCTGGCCCATGGATGATGATATATACCAGCCAAACAATGTCTGTGGACAGACAGAGGAATAGGCAGGGTATGCCATCTGCCCCTTGAAACTGATTCAGGAAAGAAGTGACTCCAGACATGACTTAAGTAAGTTTATACTGCTGCTGTACGCCATGTGTGCTGGTCACCCAGTCCCCCAGCTGCGTTTTGTTAGGTGGTTCTGTTTTTCTTCAACTGACTGACAATACCTCCCAGGAATGGGACGTCTGTGGGACAGAGCCTGGCAACTGTGGAGAGCTATGAGTCACAGCTAGTACTCCTGCTCCCTGTGGCTGTGATAAAGCCTCTTGCATCTGTGCCTGTATTGTGAAGGAGGTGATGGTTTTCCTTAAGTGTATATGCTCAGGTAGTATAATTCTGTCCAGCCACAAGCATATAAGAGTGACTTTGTCACCACAATCCTTTTACAAAGAAAAAAGCAGGCAAAGACATTGTGTCTGATATATTCTGCTATGTTATAAATAATACTTTATTCATTTATATATTTGTCTTTTACTTTGCTTTAGAATCAGTCATCACAGAATCATAGAGTACCAGGTTGGAAGGGATCTCAAGGATCATCTGACCCACCCTTTACTGGGAAAAGCACAGTCTAGGTAAGATAACCCAGCACCCTGTGCAGATGAATCTTAAAATTATCTAATGATGGGGATGCCACCACTTCCCTGGGGAGACTATTGCAATGGCTAATAGTCCTTATTGTGAAAAAATTTTCCTCATGTGTCCAGTCAGAGTTTTTTATCCATTACCCCTCATCTTTTCCATGGGACTACTTGCAAAAAAAGGACTCTCTGTTACCTTTCTAACCACCTTTTAAATACTGGAACATAGTGCTGAGGTCTTCCATAAGCTGCCTTTTCTAAAGGCTGAACAAGCCCTGTTGTCTCAGCCTTTCCTTATATGGCAGGCTCCTTAGACCTTTGATCATTTTTATGGACCTTTTCTGGACCCTCTCTAGCCTATTCACCAAAAACTGAACACAATATTACAGGTGATGCCTGACAAGCAAAGTACAGGGGGCTAATGACTTTAACTCAGCTGGTGATACCCTTCTTGATGCAACACAGCACCCTGTTGACTTTTATTTTGCCAGAGCAGCACACTGCTTATATTGAGCTTGTTATCCACCAGAGCCCCCAGGTCCCTTTTCAGAGAGCTGCTCTCTATACAGTTACATTACAGATTGTGCTAAATTCCTGGATTATGTTTTCCTAGGTACAAGACCTTACATTTGTCCTCGCTGAACTTTATCAGGTTCTTCTTAACCCATTTTTCCAATCTACATAAGTCTTCCTGCAGCATGGCTCTCCCTTCCCAAGATTCCACTTCCCCACTAAATCTGGTGTCATTAGCAAACTTTGTCAAGATACAATTGGTCCCCAAGTGGAGATCACATATGAAGACATCAAACAGTGTTGGGCTCAATATTGATCCCTGGGGGACACAACTTGTGACAGGTTGACATTTTGATTGGGAGTTATTTGTTACCACCTTCTGGGTGAGACCTGTCAATCAGTTCCCAACTCACTGCACAGAGCATTTGTCTAGACCATAGAATCTTTACCCCTTTACAAATTAATGGAAAGTTTTATTGATTTGAACAGAGTTGGGAATTTTCCATGTATTACAAATAAATTCTACTATTTTACACTAATTGGCAGAGACAAGTAATATATCTGGTAATTAGGACAGACATGTTTACCTAAATTATATCTACCTAAATGAGAGGTTGATAGATGCCTTACAGACACAAGAGAAAGAAAGAACACAGTTTTTAAATAGGCTTACATTAATAAAACTGTGAACGCGTGCATTTTCTTACCTCTCAAGTTAATGGTAGTCTTAACAGCAGTCTAAAGTGCAGGTAGCTTACTGCGTATGCAGTTGTAAAAAATACTTTTTAATTTTAATTCTCTCATTATATGCACCCACAGAGAAGGTTATGTTAATATCACTTCATATTATGTCAAGGCTAGAAACACCACTTAAAGATTTTCTTCCACAGAAGTGTTGATCATGAGCATAGAAGACTTCTTTGTGTTTGTCAATGCCCACTGAAAGACTTCTTTGTATTGTAGTCAATACACACTGCAGTCAAGGTTCCCATGTTTTTTGCAATGCCCCTAACCTGAATTCTTTGTTATAAGGCCTGTAGCTTGTAACACTCCACTGTAACTGGAGTGGAATTTCTGTCACAGCTACAAGAAAGGGTTTTGAAAATGGAGGCTGTTCCCTTGCTGTATTTAATTCAATTAAATCTTTTGCTGCCTCTAGCTTTATATTTCTGTTGAATTATATATTAATTACCTAAAGAAGCAGGACAATTTTCTGAGGGGAATGTGAAGGTTAGATAGATAGGGAAAAGACACTGGAGGACTTCTGTCACTTGAATAGATACAAAGGATTGCTTGAGAATGAGTTAATCTTGGTGAGAGTGCACCATAATAAAATAATTATGGAGTTGGGCATTACAGAATTAACAATTTGCTGACAGGAAAGAAAGAGTTAAATGTGTACCAGAGCATCTTCAAAATCAGGAACTACAGTTCACTTGGTGTGCCTTTGCATTGTGGCTTTTTAAAAGCCCTCTTCACTATTGACTAAATGCTAGTATTAATTGATACCTAGAAAATCTGAAACTACACTACTATTAATCTGGCATAGTGGTATTTTCAGAATGGAAGTATCAGTTGATTTACACAAGTCTAACCAGAAAATACTGAAGTTGGAGTGGTAGCTGCTATTAACCTATTTTTGAACTCATGGGAAAAAAAAAAAAAAAGAGTTTGGTCTCCCTATCTCCCTATCCCTATTTCTGCTTCACACCTGCTTGTTTTTTTCTTTTCCTAGTTTTCTGACATTTTTGCTTTGTGAGTTTGGGAATTTTCCCTGCTCTTTGAAAAATTGATAAAACTAGTATTTTCACATTCAGTTTGACAACTAGATGAAATGAAAGAAAATGGTTACTTTTAATCCTCTCTAAAGTCTGGCCTCATTCAGTCCCTAAGCACCACATTTCTAGATCTCTCCACTAATTCTTAATACCTAACTGCACTAGGACACGAGCATTTTTATACTTTGTCATCTTTTGGTTTTATGCTCCAAGTATAAAGCTGAATTTACAATTAAGGCTGGTGTTGAATAGATTTTACAGAATTTTCCTTTTTGTCTTTTATTCTTATAACTCAAAAATTAATTATTTGCCAGGCTTTTTGTTTGGTTTGTTTTCTGTTTGTGTGTGGAGTATTTTTTGGTTTACTTTGTTTGTTTCCTAGTTCTGGACTCTCCATGCACCTGGATGTGTGAAGCTATATACCTATATGCATGGCAGTGGGTAACTAACTGCATGTTGGAATTTTCTAACTTGGTCTTGGCTCATCTGCAAAAACCTGTTGAGAGGCTGCTGAGTGGACCATCTGCAGCAGGTGCTCAAAAAGGACATTCTGAGATGTGGTCCATATGTTTCTGAAGATTTAGCAATTGATAATGGAGGCCATCGGTTTGTCTGCATATAAATGTTTCTCTTTCTAGGACTGAATCCACTTCCTTGAGTTCTTCATGGGTTCATTATTTTGGTTATTTTTACCTTCTCTTTTCTTCTTTCCTTCTGTCCAGCTCCTCAGCTCCTTTCTATGGTTTTTTTGATATTTAGATTGTTGTGGCCTGTACAATTTTCCCTCTAATTACTTTTATCAATTGCTTAGTTCATGTAGGTATCAAACAGTAACTTCAGTAAAAATAAATTGATTCCCTACCCTGAAAGGGGAAATCTAGTACTAGATAATGATCCTGCACTGGCTACTCACATCTGACTTTCTTTTTTT